>UELX01003471.1:0-19409 GCA_900480035.1 Eupelmus urozonus | reverse complement strand
TATATATTTACTCTGAAAGCAGGGTCTAGAGAGAAAATCACGCAGAAAGATTCCTCAGTTTTAAAACACGTCAAGTGCACGCAGGGTAACCGCGAAATTAGAAAACGTCCCTGAAAAAACGAGATAAGGAAAAAAGAGATGTGAATAATTTCAAGCTAAGCTTCCTCCTTTCGCGCGTTGTCTCCTAGATGATATAATCGCGTTTATCCCGCGAACAAAGATACAAAGGTAAAGAGCTCCCAAGATTTTTGCGCGACTCGCAGCGTGTGAAGTCGTTTATGCATATATATTCAGCGTTCGCCTCGCTTCTCTATCTCGGCGGAGTCGCTTTTTTTTCGCTTCTCTTTACCTTCTTATTTTCTTCCTTCGTCTACTTTTGTTCTCGGCTCTTCCTGCGGCGCATTTAAACCACCGCGACTGTCAACTCTTGGCTTCGTCGTCGACGGCGTCTCTTTTTTTTTTCTGCACCCCTCTTTTCAGTCGGCCTCGGTTTAATGGCGAGGGGTTGGCATTGGGCGACGGTTGATAAGTCGCTGTGAAAATCTGTGGTTGCTTGCTAAAAGAAATATGGGTGGTCAAATATACGTATATATAATTTCCTCGTTTCTAGACCCTGTGTTAATGTTCTTAGTTTTTTTATTGCAATATTTAAAGAATTTTCGTTTTTTTTTACTTTAATATTCTGTCTTCAAGAGTCTCAAAAATTCACGGTAAAAACTAAGCCTAGATGTAAGGATACTTTGTCTTTGCCTAACCAATTTTTTTATTGTAACAACGATTTGATTATAGATAATTTTATTTTCATTCTAAAAACTATCTTTGTTTCAACAAACCTTCCTAAACTATTAATTTATACCAGTTACCGTTTACTCTTAAACTTTGACTTTGACTTAAAAAAAAATGAAAATACGACACCCAAAGTAGAAAGGAATCTCGAGTGAATTACACGCGTCATGAGCACTCGCAAAATTAAACAAACGAAGCGCGCGGACAAGCGCTTCATCGCGTGATCAAAAGTTTGCCGCGGTAGATGCACTGCACGCTGTGGTTCGCAAACGCATCGTCGAACCATAAAGCTCTCCCTCTCTCTCTTTCCCTCTTCTCTATCTTTCTCTTCCTGTGTTCGTGCATTATCCTCAGCAGCTGGTTGCACACATGGTTTCATGTCGCTAGATGCGAGTGCGAGCGAAAATGTTTTGGCGATCTGAAAGCGCAGATAGGAAACTGCCCTCTCAAGTTCATTTCCGCTTCTGACGCGACTTCTCTTTCTCTCTGTCTCGGTCCGCTTTCCTCTGTTTCCTTTAACCGCACAAGTGACGAGTCGCTGGTCGCTTGTCGCTTCAGAAACAACTCTGCGTGCTGTGTCGGCCAGTGGCGATTCTACGTTGTATTGTCATGATTTATTTATTAAACGCAACGGTAGATTTTTACAAAAGAATCTTATTTTTTTTGTAGGCAAATTATTTTCATAAAGCTTATGGGATTAGTTTATGATAGTCTATCAGTTTTAGATCTTTATTAGTAAATTATTCAATTTATAAATTTTCTGATTAATTATATTGTTTATGTCTCTTCTATTATGTGTTTGAGTGCATGAAGTTCTTTAATATTATAAATAATTTTCAATACTGGTTAAATTACTGTATTGTTTACCTTTAATTTTCACTCGTTATGTATGAAACTATACCTTATAAGTTTATAAATCAACTTATTTTTCTGAGGTTCTATTACAAAATATTGAATACTTTTTGAAAGTGGTAGGGACTAAATGTTTTTTTTGCAACAGAGTGCGTAAAATTCTATTTTACACTTTGATATTCGATATGTAAAATGCTAAACTGTAGGATTCCTCTTAAGCTATATCCTTGATACATTCATGTTAGTTTTAAGTAGTGTATATATATACATATATACGCATGATCAAAGTCATGATATAGTGTTACGCCGGCCCGAGGGTACGTTGATCAACACGCGGGCGCAAAATCGCATTTTACGCCCATGTTGCATAATATACTATTTGGCAACTATAAGCAAATTTTGTATGAAAGTATGATTTTTACCTATTCCATAATAAATATATAAACAAATGTTTTCTTCTATCATTGAATTACTAAACTCAACAAGTAACAAATTCCACATACAGCAACAGATATTTCCTGTCGCTAAAGACTTCTCATAAAACACTTCGCAGCGTCATCCCAACAGTTCATTTTTTCTCCGTCTCAGACGCCGCAGTATCCACGCAGCTTATATACCTATACAACAGCTCGTGACTATGATGCAGCTGACATCGGTAAGCTACGACGCCGCAGTATCCACGCAGCTTATATACCTATACAACAGCTCGTGACTATGATGCAGCTGACATCGGTAAGCTACGCGCATATTAGAATTCCCGAGCCGCGGAGCTAATGCAAGTGAGGGATGAAGGCAGCGAAGGGGGCGCGCTGCATTGAATACAGCCACTGCTCTATCTCCGCGCTATTTTGAGGGCGCAATTTTTTAGCCGCTCATCGTAAATTTTAATCTTACACCTACAGCCTGTATTTTCCACCGCAAAGCGCGCTTAGCTTATTGTTGCGATAAAAGTGAGGAGGTATTCGGCAAAAAAAAAAGTTTTCTCGCGTTCTACTTACTTCGCGCAAAAGATAACCGCCTGCTCGCTGAGACACGTACTCGCCAGTACGGGGGCGTACGTCTGTGTGTATGTTTCTCTCCGTCCACGCCCTTTGCTTTCTTTGTTTTTTCTTTCGCTGACTCGTTGCTCTTTTTACGTTTGCCTGACAGTGTGTAATTGTGGTCGGAAAATATCAGTTATAATTTCAGCTTGTTTACTTGGTTATTATGACTTGGACTGGGCTTCGTGTGCTTTAAATGCAGGCTAAGAAAAAATCAAGCGCGCGGTGAAACGGATTCTTTGCTGCTATTTCGAACGATTGTTTATTGGGTCACTTATAATGATCAACTGAGATAATGAGTTGTGTATCAGATTTATTTCCGAGATAGCAGACTTTTTTATTTTGTTCATTAATGGGAACTGCGTAATTAAACAAATTTTAATGAACTTGGATCTATTGTATTATGTATTATTTCCAGTAGTAGATTGGAAATATACATATTTCGAAAAACTTTCTTTCTTAGATATCTTGTCATATCAAAAAACAAATGTTATTAAACGTTTGACTAAAAAAAAAATTTAAAATCCAGATAGTTGGAAATAATTCCATTATTCAGAACAATCTATCACAACAAACAACGTAATAAAACATTACAGACCCATTCATCAGCATCAATTATCCCACTGTCTCATCCACACCCTTCGCCATCACCAAAACCCACAACTGCTCCTCGCTAATCCAGCCAAACGCATACAAAGCTCCGTATATCCAGCATCGATCCAGCACCACATTCAAACCAGCCACGCAACTCGAATTTTACTTCTCTCATATAGCTCGCTCGCCCAGCTCTCGTCTCACTCTTAATCGCCAGCGATAAGTGTTCTTTCGATTACAGCCCCGAAGCCCCGTGCAATTCGTACATTTATCGCGACGAGAGAGAGGAGAGAGAGAAAGCCCGCTCTAGATCTCCGACAGCTCGAGTGAAACTTCTTCCCATCGACGAAGTTGTCGCTGGAACTTTTGCAGGTGCAGCAGCAGCGCGGCCCGGGCAGAAGGCGAAGTAAAATTGGAAGTTATTATCTGCCGGTAACAGGAGGCCGAATTACGGGCACTTTCCGCGCTCTTGAGAATCCAGCCTCTCCGTCCTCTTATTTTTACCCCCTTCTCCTCTTTCTCGACCCTCGCGCGGAGCTAGCCCCCTTGTCGGCTTCTCTCTGCTGGTATTTATTCGTAGCGCTTTATGGGAGCGGCGATTAAGGCGATTCCGGGACTCCGGCGCTTTAACTTATAATCGTTTCACTTTCCAGTGGGGAGAAAGAGAGAGGGTCTAAGTCAGCTCTTTGGCTCTCGGGGAGAGCAGAACCGAGAACAAGGGCAAAAGAGAAGAAGAAAGCCGGAGTGGTGGGAGTCGGGCGGAGAGAATTTAAGGTTGACCCAGGCCCGGGAGAAACATCTCTCTTGCTCTTGAAGATTATTTGTGAGCGATTGCGAGAGACGCGAGAGCGGCGAGTGTTGGTTTTCAATTGTTTTCGGAAGATCCGTTTATGTTGCGCGCCGTTAAAGTGTCCGTGAAATGGTCGCGAATTGCGACGTAGGGGTTATTGCGAGAGATAAAATTCAAGTTGGATGAATAATGAATGTGAATTTGGATAAAAATACTTAGAAAGTTATGTGTCTTATATTTTTCGATCTCCGAACTTTATCCAAAATTCATTTCATTTTATATATATGCGAAGCCTTCACGTATACTTAGAATTTGGAACTTCTTATCGGGCCGTCGCAAAGGATGATTCCGTGGCCATTTCACGCGTAAGCCCATTTGGACGACATTAGCGTGTCCCGAACGCTAATAAGGGGGCAAAAATCAATTTCACTCGAAACTAACGAAATCTGACGGTAATGGACGTGTCGGGCCGGGGCTGCGACGGGGAAGGCGCGCTAGGAGCGCATTACCCGGCGACTAACGGCGCAAAGCCGTGGCTGCCGAGTCTATCGGGGGAGACGTATAAACCGAAAATGGAAGGTCAGATATGAAAATTTAAGGACGCGCTTCTCCTGCGAAGTGCCGCCACGGCCACCTTGACTGCATCCCCGAGAATAAGGAGCGAAGACTGCCTAGGGTGAGGGTAATAATTTTCAGAATCCCATTCCGGTGTCTACTCAAGTCGGGGAGCCGAGCAGGGCAACGGAATTAAGACGACAGCGCCGTTGTGATTTTATACGGCTAGCTTTGCGTTACGCTCGCTTTGATAGAGACAGAGGGAGCGAGGGAAAGAGAAAGAGAGAGAGAGAGAGAACTGACGGGATATGTAAACCCTCTCTTCGTGTGCAGCAATACCCTGAAGCTCTGCACATTAGACGATGTGTATCTGACGTCTCAGGGCGCGCAACAGCGTGTCCCAAAAAGCTCAGGAGTTAGCGCCGCAAGGGTAGAAAGAGAAGCAGAGGGACAGAGAGACAGAGATAGAGACACAGAGAGAGAAAGAGAGAGAGAATAGGAGAGAGAGAAGCCAGCAAATACATTAAAATCCTTTCAGCTTGAGTGCCGCGCGTATGCTGAGCCTGGTCTCTGTTATTTTTGTCTCTCGCTTTTGAAAATTGCGACGGATATATAGGACCGGGCTGGAGCCGTCAGTTTGTCTACCGGTCGCGCTGCTGGATATTGTTGCGCCCTGGAAAATAAAACACGTGTGTTTTTTAGTTCTTTTGTTTTCAAAAGATCCGTGGCGTTCTCGATTTCGATTTATCTCGCTAAATGGGTAAATATTTTGAAATAATAATTTCGACGAATGTAGAAGCAAAAAGTTTATTGAGCTTGCAACAATTTCTTTTTTATTTATTAATTCCAATAAACTGAATGGAAATAAATTCGTATTCGTACGAACATTAGCTTTTGGTATCTTAACGTCCTTGACGTACTATTTTAACTTTACAATTGAAATTATAATGTTTGTTGATTAAACAATCAAAGAATATAAAGCGGTTAAAAATTCATTAACACCACTTCTCCCCGAGGAACATCGAATGTAAAATTTTGTCACTTTTTCAGAAATTATTGAACCTTATTTTAAAGATATTGCAAATCACACACTCTTCACTTCTATTTCATCAATCCCCTGCCCCCACTTTCCAACCTCCAACCGAACCCCAACTCTTCAAAGCCCCGCATAAACATCTGAGAATCCCAATCCCTCAGCATCCGTTCAACAATCAACTCAGTCACTCAAGTCACCGCAAAGTGACATCCGCATCCATAACACAAGCCTCCGAGCGGACGCGCTCCCAGTTACGGGATAATTTCCCCGGGAAGTCTCCCCTGACTACGTGCGTGTATAGCCCAGAGAGGCGCTTGCAAGCTCGTGCGTTCGGCGAATTCTCTCCGCTGAATTGAATGCGCCGAAAGTCAGTCACGTCTTCGGTATACGCGCTCTTCCGGGATGCGTGGCCGGGCGTCCGGCCGCTGCACAGCTGCCCTTGCAAACTGTTTGCCCAGCCGCGTGACGTGCCGTATGTATATATATGCGGGGTAGAAGGACGCGCTATTGGATTGCGTGTAATGCGCGAGACGCGAGCTTTACTCGGAAGCTTCTGTCCGCATATGAATTACATGCGCGAATGTTCGAGATTTGACGGCACGGCAATTAGGTTGGTGGGATTGGTTGCTGGGTTAGTGAGATGGTTTTTTTGATGAATGGATTTGAGTAAGAATTTGGAAAATGAGAAAATGTTGAGGGTAAGTAAACGATTTTTTATGGATCGATGGTCATGATAATTTTGCACATCCAGATTTTTAATTTCATAGGATAAAGTTGTAGTAGGATACTTAATTCTGGTCATCACATTTATTTAGAGGATTTTTTTGATATTAGAGAGGAAATAACCACATAACCATTCATATAAACTGTGTGTCCTTATAAAAATATAATCCATATATGCTTACTATGATATTATGAAAGCAATAAGCAGGAATCACTATTTAACGTTGTTACTACAACACTCACTATATTCAAAATTAACATAAAGCACAATAAATCTTTTAAGTGGGATCATAATCTTCTTAAGGCTGATCCCTGATTACTCAAGGGTAGATAAGCCCCGCTACGCCTCCGATCTTCCACATACAGTGGGAGATTGAAAAATATCACTATTTACTACGTTTGACCTAAAAACTGGGTCAACGACTATATCGTACAATGATAACTTGGCGAGAAAAGGGGGAGTTATATGGGCGAATTTATGCAAGCATTGTTATTTTTTCGTCAACGCTTCCGTATTACAGCAAATTTGATTTTTCCCCTGCTCCTAGGAAAAATTTTTCATACATACGAGAACATGAGTATAATACATAATTTATAAAGATTAATTATTAACAATTTTTCAGTATAGTCCACTCAAAATTTTATGTAGACGTTATAGCAAGAGCGTAGATTAGGTTAGTTAGGGTAAGAAATTTTAATGAAAGTAAGTATAAAAAAATTAATAAATTAATTTTCTTAATCAATCAGATATCGAATAAACAGTGGACAATAAAATATTCATTAATGCTTATGTAACATGTAATGAAACTTTTATATAACAATTGATATAAACATTATTTAAACATTGTATTATAACATCTTGACTTGATTATGTTCTGCTTGAGATTCTTTATTAAATGTTATGAATACGAAACAAAATATAAAAATAATGCAACAAATTATAAAAGGGGCTATTGTTATTGTTATGGTTTGGATGACATATAATTTTAAAAAGAGAATATTGATTTCCACAAATATATATTCTTTAATTTTAAATGTATTTAGTATAATAATTTTTTATTTATATGTTCGGATTGCATCTTTTTATTAACTTTAATTTTAATCAATTGAAAAGACGTTTCTTCTCAAAATGTTCATTCTCTCTTTCAGGTCGTTCAAACGCATAGGGTTGGCTTTTATTGTGACTTGAGAAGCCTCGAGACGACAAAATGTGGAATAAATTATTTAGTTTATTTTAAACTATTTATTAATTGTTTGAAATAGTTTGAAAATAGTTTGAAATAAGTTATTATTTACTTATTTATTGAACAATTATAATACTTTTAACTAAAATTTACTAAATATGAAAAACATGCATATACACTAAACCTTAGTTATCACATATATTATTAAGTAACTTTATTGATAGTAAAGTAATCGAAATGACTACAATTTTCACCTAAAAAATGACGTTCTAAGTCTTTAATAAAATAACTATCATAAGTCCTTACATTTAAAGGCTCAACTTTACAATCTACCGCAAATTTTTGCACACTCATAAAACCTTTATAATATCTGCAATATAAACAAAAATTTAAACTATTCCCAAAGCATTTCGTTTCGCGCTCGCACCGCCGAATACTCGAAATTGTGAAAAAGAAATTTTTAAGCAATATGACAAACGAATTAATACAAGCTCTTACATATTTGTATAATAAAGCACGCACCGGGTAAAAGCGTGCAGAATAATTTCCAAGTGGAATGTTTCATACTCCAAACTTCGTCCATCCCTTCGTGGCCCGCTTTTGCGTGTTCGAAATACTTGCGGTCTCTCTCATCCGCGCTCTGTCTCCCTCGCCGCTGCAGTCGGATTAAAAGCCCTGATGAAACTCCGTTCCGTTTCGCGAGAAAAGAATCGCCGTGCCTTTAATGAAGAATGGCTCTCTATCTCTCTCTCGTTTTATTCGCGCTGAGCGCGCACACGAGACAATGGAGTGGCTGAAGGAGGAAAAAAGGGCGAAAATTGGGCGGCGAAGAAGGGCCGTTGAATGCACGAAAGGGGTAAGTTTCGCTGACGCGTTAAGGCTCGCGTCTTGGCTGAGCTGCTTGAAGAATGCGTAGTTCTTCGTCATCATTAAACACAGGGCGGACTCATATTCATTCTGGGCTGGGCGAATTTTAAATACACTTGAGAAACTTGCCGACGTGGAGCAGGATATATTTACCCTCGTTTTATAGTCGAGATGTGTAAATACTCCGGTCTCGAGTCGTTCTTACTTCTTCAGCGGATGTAGCTTTGAAGCTAAATTAAGAATACTTTTTCTTTCAATGTCTTGGAAGATATGCATCGTGATTAGAACTTTATTTTAACGTTTATTTTCAGGTAATCCACACGCGAAGCTCTCGAACGTCTTTTTAATAAATAGAATTTTCCTATGAGATTAAAATTCTGTAATGCATATAAGAAAAAGTTTAACATATTTTCAAAAATCTCATTTTAGCTTTAATAACCGATTCTAAATCCCAATTCTACTTTGCATTTTCTCAGACCAAAGCTCCTTAACAAAAAAGAAAACACAACCACAACAAAGTTTGCAACCCCACCACTACACCTTCAACCCAGACTGCAAAAACCTGCTCTCACCCATTCAGCCCCCGCCGATCCCCCCACAATAATCCAATGCAGTCTCGAATTAACAATTCACCATTCCTCGCGCGAGCGCGCGAGTCCAAGATTCTCCTTGCGCACGCAGGAATCGCATTACGGCCTTTACATCGGCAAGTGTATTTTCTCCCCGCACGCTCTGCACTCTCCTGAACACACACACACAGCCAGCTCTCCTCTTTATATTCCAGCTACGGCAGCGCGCGCGGCGCTTCGATGCAAATTCGCGCTAATGCATTATGAAAATTATGCAAATTATGTAGATGCGAGAGCGCGCGCTCGCCCGCGGAGCTCTCGAGTAGAACGAGGTAATAGTCGGTAGTAGTCGAGAGAGGCCCGCGCCTGGCCGGTCCAGCCTCGTGTAATGTATGAATGAGCGGCGATTTAAGCACCTCGCGGGACAGGCCCAGGATGTATCCCCGCTTTCCTCGCGGGATTCGCTCTTACTCTCACGCGGCTGTCTGATTTATATTCGAATTGCCTGGCCCTCTCGCAACGAGTTGTCTCTTGCGTCGCGGAAACTAGCGTGTATACACACGCGTAAACACACGCGCGTGTGTATGGCTTGCAGTGTACGTGGCGCTGCAGTTCGTCACGTGCCGGCGTAAATTCGTACGACCGAGGGAAAGAAAGTCGAAGCGTTACTTAGGGAAAACAACGAACGAGAGCCGTTGTTTCTATGGCTTTTCCCGGAGTCTTGTTCAGCGCTGGATTTACGCTGCGTACGCGCGCCCCGACGCCGCTGGCTCTTTGTTCGGGCTTGGTACGTGCGCGGGGCTGGGCTAGTACTGGCCCCGTTGGCTTGGATGACTTGTAATTGGCGAAGTTGCTTGTGATAATGCACTGCTGGCTGAAAAGTTGCTTTTACTTTTAATAGGCGGGATCTATTGTTCTTCATTTTTCTTGGGTTTAGATAGTGGAAAGAGTAATGATGATGCATTAGTCATGATAACGCAATGCTGTTTGTTTGGAGTTTTAAACCGAGGTGTAATCAAATTGGAAATATATTCTCGTGATGTAAGATCAATTGTCATTTTAAAATAACACTAGGAGGTATCGTGTATTTTTAGGCATTGAAAATTGTTCACGTCTTTTTAAGAATCTCTGTACATTTCACTTACCCTTACGAGCTTTATTAATAACAATATTGTTTATATTTACTTTTCTCTTTCCGTTTATTTTCCGCTCAGACAAAAAATACAGCTCCAAAGCAAGCGCGCTATAAATTCAAGTAGCGTCATAAGCGTGTAATAAAACCTGTTAACTAGAAGAATCATTGAGGATCCGGAATCCCCTTTTTTTCGTTAGTAGAAGCTTTTGTCCGACTCTCTCCTTTGGCAGGCCGCTCGGAGGGTGGGTGTACAAGGTGTGTAACCCGGGGGCGACGGCACAATGGTACCGTAAAAAAGAAGAGAGCGCGCGCGAGAACGAAAAAATAAAAGAAGAGCGCAGGGCATTTATGTTCCCGGCACGAAGAGGATAAAGGACAAGAAGAAGAGAGAGGAGAGATAGAATGAGCAAGCGCGAATCGTGGAATTAGCCGGGGAATAACTCGCCTTTACTACTAGCAATAATCGCTTTGATGCGACGAAAATACACGAGCACGCACGCGCATTGACACACTTTTTTTTCCCTCGCAGTAGTTTTTGTAGCTATCACCTTTTGTTTTGCGAACGTGTATGCTTGTAATATAGAACATTATCTTAATAACAGGTTTCACCGCATAAGCGCTTGTTTGTACATAATCGCGCTTCGCAAGATTACATTCGCCTTTTAATAATAGATGATTCATTATAACAGCGCGTTGTAAGCAGGTTCTACGATGCTTGGATGTTATTGAAGGCTGGGTTTTGTTAAATAATTGAATGCAATGAATTTAAACTGGATGAAATGCTAATGCTCTCGACAAGAAAATTAAGCGACCTCTATATCATGTATTTAGCGGAAAACTGAATATACATAAAATTTGGCATTTTGTAATACACTTTTTGAACACCGGAATAACAAAAGTTGAGAGATCTGTATTTTTGCATGCAGAACGTAGAACATCAAGAGTATCTTTAACGCAATAATTTCGTCAGCGTTCCTAACGAACATGTAGCAATGACAAATTTAACTCAATTTCTTCCTATGTTTCCAATTTACGTTTTAAAAGGATTTTTCGACAGATAAAATAAATATATGAATTTCGAAAACAAAATTTGATGAGAAAAAATGCCTCTGGGTGGATCTAAACTGGATCGTTTGTTTCAGCAAATTTCAAATAAAAGTGTACAGTTCTTTCACTCATTCCTATTCTTCAAATAAATGTTTTTTAAAAAGATATTTAAGACACAAAATAAATTCAACTTATAATATTATAATAAATATTTATTGCTGCAATAATATGTCGAAGTTTGAGACAAAGAAAATCATGTTTGCATTTTGATTTTAACGATGAAGACCTTTCTAATTTTTGGATTTGTAACGAAGATAATTCCAGCGATTTTCATCGTATCAGCATTCTATTTTGATTCATAGTATAATAAAAATAGCTTATTAAATTATAAATAATTAAGAGTAATTGACAAACAGTATACTCTATGTTGTTATAATTTTTATTTTAACGAATTCGAACGACAAAGTTGTAACAATCTTAATACCGCTCGTCGATATAATGGTTGAAAAATTGTTACTAAGTGGGTCAATCTTTCAAACTACTAAGATGCACTTTTATTTTTTCTTTACCTAAAAAAATCTATAGTAAAATACTAAAAAAGAATTGTAAAGGATTTAATATATTGTAAAGGATTGAACAGAGTATATAAAATTTTCACTGAAACATTAAACCTACCTTACTGAACTTACCTCGTCGCAGCTCACTTCGTTTTCTACGCTAAAACCTTAACTAAGAGTCGTGGAAGAATGACCAGTACTTATTCAGCCAAAGGACTCTAACGCTTCTCGGTTCGTTCCTCCATTTTTCCTTTATTTTTTTTCTCTTTCTTCCGACTTCGTTAAATTGTACACCTGATAAACTTGCAAGTGTTGTGCGCGCTGCGTTCTCGATTCATCTTAGTCACCTTGAGAATTCTCACTCTCTATCACTTCCTTCTTTCTCTTTTGTTCTTTTATGCGCACAACATACGTTTATCTGACGAATAAAAGAACAGCACGGAGAAGAAAATAGTATTAAACAAAAAGGCTTACCTTATGCGTCTGCATAAAACAAAAACTTGCTAAGGTCAAGTATTGGGTAAGTTAGAAGAACATGCGAAAAAGAGCGTTAGATAAAAGAAATGGAAATAAATAGAGAGAGAGAGAGAGAGAGAGAGAGAGAGAAAATTATATATACCAGTTTAACCACAAATAATAACAATAAGAATAAGTGACAAATAACTAATTTATCAGTGCACATTACAAATGTTCATATAAACGATTTAATAGTATGGCATATTAAGCTATCACGTAAGCTACCTCTAGTAGGGACCAAAAATCGAGCACATAAATAATTAATAATGAACAATATAAATAAGTGTCTCTAGGCGCAGCTACCATTTTGATATATTAATTGAAGATGACTGGAGACCATAGTTGTGGTAAGTGAAATATCTAAGAACATATTTTCGCCAATCAGATAACGAAAGCCAGTTTAGTTCTGATCTTAAAGGGCTTGCTTCAAGTTAAAGCCGTAGCCAATTTATTAAACGTTATACATTAATCTGTAAATACGTCAGTTTATTGTTGAAAGTAATAGAGATAAAATTGAGATTAGAATCTGAGGTTGAATAAAAAGTTTTCTAACGTTATGAAGCATAATTAAAACACATTAAAATATCTGCATGGTACTATATACCCTGATGGAGAAAAAAGAAACACAAGATTTCATCTGTGTTTTTATTCGATGCATAATTCAAAGATTCGATAAAATCTACTGCTTGTCCATTAAGTATTACATTGAGTAACTATTGGGAATTATGGGAAGATAACTTTTATTATCAAAAATAAAAATAATAAAAATCAAATGTTCGGGCATTTTGTTCATCAAT
Organism: Eupelmus urozonus; assembly: GCA_900480035.1. Taxonomy (NCBI): domain Eukaryota; kingdom Metazoa; phylum Arthropoda; class Insecta; order Hymenoptera; family Eupelmidae; genus Eupelmus; species Eupelmus urozonus. Next base: position 6,361 of record UELX01003471.1, on the reverse strand, counting down.
CGCCAATTTCATTCTCATTAAGTATTATTAATTTTTTAAAGTTTTTCTAGATGACCGTTGCTATTTTTGTAAACAAAGACAATTTGAAATAGAAATTAAAGTTTATTTGAAACATCGTGAGAATTCGATTATGATTTGAAATAAAATATGGTATATGTTATTTAATAAATTGAAATTTTTATTTCAGGTAAGTTCATCAATCAGAGATAAAAGGTGAAAATAAACATGGTAAGCCTTTCAACAATATTTAAATAAATAACACCAAATATATTTTTAAAGTAATATTAAAAGGATTGAAAGAATTTAAATGGGTCAACTGATTAAAACTATAAAATAATGTAGGAACACAAGAAATGATTGGTACGTATCATCATACGTGATTACATACATCATCACACATAATTTTTATTTTTCTTACATTATCATTAAATTGGTAATAATAGTTTAAATATATAAGAATCAAAAAATATATTAATTTGACTCTTATATATTTATACTATTATTACGAATTAAATGATAATGTAAGAAAAATAAAAATTATTCATCAACTCATAAAATAAAAATTTGTTATAATTATGAGAATGTAGCTTTGTTTAACAGAAAAAAGATTTTAAACTAAATAATCATATTTAAGTAAAAGTAATAATAGTTTAATAAAAAATATAGTTAATGACCAAAAAGAGTAAATATTCAATCAATTCAGTTTCCATTAACCCCAGTTTAAATCTTTTTATGCGAAAGTAGAATAAATTAATTACGTTCGTCATCATCAAAGTAATACATCAAATTTATTCAGTAAAAATAAGCTTCTTTTACCAAGTCGTGTATGCAATGTGGCCACTCTTACTTCTGTCAGTGCCCTCATTTTTCCAATAGAGTTTTCGCAACATCGAACAATCACCTGTGAGCTTAATTAGCATCTCTCGTAAAGCTCGAGCACGCGTTTTCCACGAATCGAAAAAAGCTAGAAACAACTTCAAAGGATCCCGAGATCCTTCAAACCATGTAGAGTCACTTAACGACTTATCGTGAAAAAGCTCCATTCGTACGCGCGTATATAGGCGAGTGTTTGTATATAAGCAGATCATTCTTCACTAGTGCGAATCTAGGTGTATGTACTCACTTTAGCACGCGAGTTTCAACCAATGAACACTAAAACTTGAACAAAAAGGATACCAAGAAGGATGCTTATGCGAATTAAAAAAAAAAAAGAAATACCATAAGCTTCAAATAAAATTGTAAAACTATTTCTGTTTTATTTTTTACTTTGAATAAAATATTTTTTAATAAATGGCAATATGCAGTATCCACATAAAAAAATTATTAAAATTAATAATTGAAGAAAGATAATTTAGTGTTAAAATACTAGATTTCAGTAATTCTAGCTTTGTATAGTGTATGATGTCATTTGTTATACCTTAATTAACAGAGAATCAACATAAAATAAAATTTTTCAAACTACTATCATACAACATTTTTCAGTAATTATCAATGTTCCAGAACAATTTTCATCAGAATTTCACCCAGAGCGTTTCTTTATTACTTCATATACATGCAATAGTTACAGGTGTAATTTTACACGCGACGTGAAAAATATTTCAAAACGACAACTTTTCTTCGCCCAATAAACAATGTCAATAATGCCTCGGCAGCTTTCAACTCTCAATAGTTCCGTTTAATCGCTTCAAGTCGGTTGTATACGTGTACCAACTCGATTTACGTGCATCGTCGAGTGCACTGCAGCCGGGATTGCGTATCTTGTGCGAGCTCTAAGTGCGCACTACGCTCGAGAGGTGTCGTTGAGAATACGAGAGAAGGGAGCTAAAGAAAGATCGAAAGGAGCACTAGCTGTGAGGAGTGAACGAGGGGGAAAGCCAGAATTAAAGTCTAACGATGAATGGATTGTATGTGAGAGTGAGAGAGGGAAGAAAAGAATGAAGAAAATCGGAACGAGGGTTGATGGATACGCCTGAGTGGTGTGGTGATTGTTAGATTCGGGGAGAAATCGATTTAAAGGATTAGTGGGATTTTTAACGCGGTTTAATGAAGGAGAACGATAAGATTCATTGGAATAATTTTTAAAATGTAAGATTCGCAAAGTTTCTTGAATTTATCGCAGATTGCTAAATTTAATTTTTTTACGCGGTAAAAAAAAAAAGAGTTTAAGTATAACGCACTTACGGGAAATTTCTTTGTTTAAGCCGATTTAACATTCTCGATAAGTTTAAAACGCGATACTCGAGATTACGAAATTGCGTTACGAAACGCCAAGACATATCGTCTTTACGACCTCTCGAGGGTTCTTGAGCGGCGATGCGACAACGGTTTATTTAGAGGACCCTTCTCTTACAGCGCCGAAACTCGCGCGCAAGCACTTTTCTTATAATACACTTTTCTCGGCGAGGGCGCGCCGAGTTTTAAATCCTTTAAAAACTCTTAATAACTCTACGGTTAAGTGTTCTTAAGAATTTGTGCAATGATAACAATGGAATAGAAAAGGTGCAATGAAAATGTATATCCTACTTTGCATTTAAAGTATTTTTAAATTAATACTATTACGGTATTTAATTAAAATTACAACTTTTTTGTGAAGAATTGTTTTTGCTAGAAAATATGACGTTAATCAAGAGATTATTCTTTTAAAACTATAAGATGTATGTCATTAAAGAGTTGCATCACGTTCTACTACTTTATATACGTTAATTAAGTAGTGCAGATCAATTTTTCATCAGCCAGCAGATTGTTTATTTTTTATTGCTTGTTCTAAATATTAATTAATTACAATAAATGAATTGAGAATACAAAAATTTTAATTTATTCTCTTGAATCTAGATAAATAAAATTTTGTAAAGTTTTGTATTATAAAGAACATTTCTAATTTATTTAAGAATTTTCACTTTTACCAATATATATATACATTATAAAATATAAAATAAAAACTCATATCAAGCTTACAAATTTAATCCGAAAACAAAACATATTTTCTAAAAATAATAACTCTATTCTAAGCTCTATTCCCGAAGAAAACGAAAAAAATCTTTTAATTATTAAATGAAAAAAAATACACCTAAACCGCTCCTGCGAACGAGACAAAACAAAGGCGAGAGGGGCAAAGAGCGCGAGAAGAAAAAGAGCCATATGAAAAAATAAAGCGGCGAAAGGATAAAAAAGGAATGCCAGTCTGGCAGAGCTCTCTCTCTGTCTCTCTCTCGTTGTCTTTTTAGCGCAGACAGAGAGGGGAAGAGAGAAGACGATAGCGCCACACATATACCTTTCGGGCACGCGGACGTTGAAGAAAAGGGGATCATTACTCTCGAAGGACTTAGCGCACGATGCTCGCATTGAGGATCGCTTCCTCTCACTCCTTCTCTCTCTCTCTCCCTCTCTCATTCTTTCTACCTCATTCTTTCACTCAGCCCAACCGAGGGGAAAAGCATCGCTAGCCGCAACTGCAGCAGACGAAGTAAAGAAAGAAGCGCTCTGCTGCTGCTCCTTTTAACGCTTTTCACCCCATATTCTCTCTCCCACACACGCTTGCTCCCTCTCCTTCTCTCTCCAGCACACCTGCATTTAGTCCCTCTCTCCATCAAGCGGCCAAGAGGAAAAAGAGCGCGCGGATGTACGTGTATAAGAACACTTAAGTGCCAATCTGACGCATCACGCGACGAAGGAGCCGCGCTGCAGCGATCGAACCCTACCCCCCTACGCTGCAACACTTTACTCCCTCTCCCTCTCTCTTAAAGAGAAAAGAGAGAGAGAGGTGATCGTCATTACGATGACAGACACAATGCGGACGAGACACCGAGGGAGAACAAAGGGCCAAAGAAACGAGCCCTCGCTCTGCGGGACACTGACTCCTTTGGCGCGCGGGACTGCCGGAAGGGGGGAAGAGAGCGACGCGACTGTCAGTTTGTGTCTCGGCGAGCACCGCAAGCGTGCGAGCATGCGATAGGGCTATCCGCACTGCATACAGCGGGGGAGTGTGTTGACAGAAGTTTCGCTACTGCGGGGCCGCTATCTGGATGAGCATCGCGTTGTAAGCGTTGACGTTTACAGGCTCGGGGAAAATGAATTGCTGGAATGTTTAGTGGTCTCGTTAGATTTTGCAATATCGCGGGGAATAATGCGGTCAGCTAAATTTCGGTGGTGTTAGTTCGAGAGGCTGTGAATTAATAATTTTTATCTAGTTTGAAGATTGGAAATTATTCTGGGAAAGTTTAAAAAGAAAGGTTTAACTGGGGACAATTTTCATCATTTTTATCATACTAAATGTGCTTTATTATTCTTTTTAAACTGCAATTTCATTGTAAGCGTGATTGCTCCATAATACGATGCAATATTATTTACCAGTCTGTGAGATACAAAAGGAATGTCCTCAAGGCCGATATAAGAAAAAAAGATCTGGCATGAAATAAGAATTTTGTATTGCAAGAGAAGTGAGCTTTATGCACGTATTCGAATATTTTGAAATATTTAAAGTCTGACAAGTTCCTGACTCTTACTACTTATCCAATAACTGCACAAATCTATATAAAATAATTTTTTTTTTTTAATATTGAATTAACTTTTATTAAGAAGCTGTTGAAAAATAAAAAAACTTGAATAAAATAAATTAGATCATGGGTAATGAAGTTTTGAAATTGAAATTATAAGCTTTATTAAGAATATCTTCTTTAAATATTAAACAATTAATCAATTACTACTTTCACGACGAATCAATATTGTTAAAAAAGTAAAAATCCATTTGTAACTCGGAATAATTAAATATTATAATTGAATCAGTTACTTTTTATCAAATATTTATATTCTTGAAAACATTTAAATTTTATACTATCCTTTCCTTTATACTTTTTATACGTGTCACTGTATGCGAACATTTCCTTCTAAATCTGATACCCTATTCGTATTCAAGTTGAACATCACTTTGTTCATATGCGTATTCTCTTGGACAAATTTCTCTATTTCTCTATGTGATCATACAACGAGTAAATGCGATGCATGATTTAGCTCTTTGATCAGCACTGAAGAGAAATACACGTAACTTGTTAGTACAATACTAGACTGAATTCAAAATTGTTCCCTTTATCTTTGCAGATCATAATATTAGGATTATTTACAATTCGCCTGGTATCTTTATCAAGTATTATTGTTATATATAATAATTTTAATGTCATTCGGCAAGAAAAAATTTAAGATCTACTTGACACTTGATTTATTTTATATATGATTATAATTATGATGTAGGAATACTTGAAGTATCCTACTATTTTATGAATGAAAAAGTACTAAAATTATACTAAAAATGTACCCGAGTAAAAATCACGTGACAGAGTAAAAAAAAATATTTCCATTTTTCGTTCTTCAAGAACACATTTCAACAGGGAAAATCGCTTCCATAATTTCACGCAAAGCCTATGTAAACGCGCTTATTCCTTCCGAGTCTCTCCAGACGTTAACTCCGTTACTTACGGCTCAGCGAACCCCCGATTCCGCCCATAAAGAGATATTCCGAGAAAATCAAAAGGCATGCGAGAGTCGAAATCAAAGAGTCGCATATATCTATAATGATGTTCGCACCGCGGATCAACGATCAGGAGCTGGATATCTACAGGATGAATATAATACGTGCGTGCTTCGCTCGAAAGAAAACAGAGGAGAGATATTTTTTCTGGATAGAGGGTGAAAGTGATTTCAGGTAAATGTTGCCGTCCTGCGAGCGTCGATAGCGCTAATGGCGATACGCGCCTCGAGGCCTTAACAGTCTCTTTTTTTACTCCCTCCCTATACCTTTGCCAGTCGGCTCCCTTCCTCTATCTTCTTATCTTTTAATATTCCGTCTCTCTTTATCTTTCTTGCTCCTTCGCTGTCTCTATTTTCCCCTCTCCCCTAATAAGCATCCCCTTTCTCTGTCTGCTGGCTTTTATTTTACCTCTCTTTCACTTTCTTCTCACCTCTCTCTCTCTCTCTCTCTTTATCATGCTCATCCCCCTGCCCTGACTTTGTCTCTTCCTCGTTCATTCATCCTGCTCTGTTTATCCCTTCTGTATACATTCCATCTCTCTCGCTTTGTCTCTTCATCTCTGTCATTCATTTTTTTTCTTTGCCTAGCTTTTCTCTCTCTCTCTCTCTTCCTGTTTCTCTGATTCGCTTCCACTCTTTCAAATGGCGCGCCGCTTTGGCCGATTTTGCTTTGCAACGCACGCGCACTGCCATTGATTTTTTTTACGTATCGCAAGCGAACTGTGAGCGTAATGAACGTCAAAGAAGAAAGGTCCTCGACCCACCCTTTCCTCTCTCTCTCTCTCTCTCTCTCTCTCTCTCTCTCTCTCTCTCTCTCTCTCTCTCTCTCTCTCTCTCTCTC
>UELX01003470.1:0-23141 GCA_900480035.1 Eupelmus urozonus | reverse complement strand
TTTTTATTCCAGGTCATGGAGATTTTTCTATATTCCATTCTGATGCTTCTTGACATGTTAATCTTCATACTAATTGCGAAATCTTATAAATACGTGGAAATATCTTCTGATGATTCAGTTAATGAGATTCTTAATACGCAGACAACAGAAAATCAAGTATTAAATAAGGAAAGTTCCTCCAACTTTAAAGAAAATTAAGAATAATGGATCAACTTGTTCAGTGCTACGTTACAATAGATTTCAATATTTTTGATACCTAATTATATTAGAATAAATAGTAATGAAGTAAAATAAGTTATGATAATAAATTAAATTATCATCAATCGAAAACAAGTTGGAAACTAATAATTGTGAATTATTAAATTTCTAAACTTGACAGAAATATATTTTTTATACGTAGTTTTTGGATGGGAATAGTTACAATAATAACATGTTGAAGCAAATAATTTTATACAAAATATTTTTATTATGAACATTTTGCAATATATGAACATTCTGTATACAATTAGTGTGCATATCATCGATTCAAAAAAAAGCTTAAACTTACAGCACTTAATTATGGTTATAATTTTTCAAACATCCAATTGCTTCATCATCCAGTGAAAAAATCCAAGTACCGAAAAGCTAAAACTCAAAGGAATTGCAGTTGCTTTCGCCCAGGCCCACAAACTGCGAATAGAAAAATATGTGGATATCCCATTACGAAATAGAAAAGTGTGATATGAAGAATGAATTGTAAATTCTATAAAATACAACTTACTACTAACACATATCACAGTGAATAAATAAACTGATTTACAAGTTTTACAACAATATTACAAAGTGTTTTACTCGATTGCAGTTTACGTTGGTGCAATAATTTGTATTACAATGACTACTACTACAGGGACTACGCCAGTCTTTTTTTTACTTACAACTATACATATACGCATAATTTGACAATAATTTCGTCAATTAAGGTTAAATAGTAATATTTTTAATTAGTGTTTTGAATTTGGATCTAGTACATTCTCATTATATTAAATATCTTTTATCTTTCTTATCAATTTTGAAAATAAAAAGTGAAATGTCGTACTTGTACAATCATATTGTACATACACTGCGTATTTTTTTATAACGCACTGTATATATATATTTTTTTTCATTGATCTCAAAAGCAGTAGATGGAACAATATTAAAACAAATGCTTAAATAATCTTCTAAAATCATTAAACTATAAAAAATTAGTTTCTTCAGTGCTAAAAATCTCTTTTAGATTATCAAGGGTCGCAATAGTATACCCAAAGACAAGTATATGTTTTGAAAACTATATAAAAAAATTATTTAATTATTATAAAAAATTAAATATTTCTTTAAAATAAGAATGAATATTAAAAACAACATTAAAAACATTTAATAATTGGCTTTAAATTTGTACTAAAGTTCAACAATATATAATGGCGATAAAATAAAGTACAGTATGTAATTTAAAAAATGTGTATGAAATTCGACAATCAGGCAAGTAAAACTACACTACTTCTGGCTTATCTATTCTCAACCAATGTAAAAAAAATAATCTAATACACTATGGAGGTCAAAGGTTCGTCGTTTAGGTCAAATGCCATCGGAGACACTTCTGTATCTCATGATAATAATTTCATAAAACTGAAGCTTACTGCACATCTCGCTGCACAAAAGCTTGTACCAAAAAACAAACTTTAAATTTATTTCCTTACTACTTACGACTGACCTTATCATTACTTTGTTACTATGTTGCATAAGCTTTATTTATAGTGGTCATTATCAGAAATTATGTTTAATCAGTCTTACTGATTACTGTGAAGAAACAATTTGAATGTTTTATGAATTTCACGGTTTTAATAGAGCGACTTAGATCTGTGACCTATTTTCTGATAATGACTAGTGACTACACGATGATAAAAACAATTCGATATACGCTGGTAGGATAAACAAAAATGATTAATATAAATTTTACGAGAACAGTATATAAAAACTAAAGGGAAATCAAACTAAAAAATTTGTAAACTATCATTTACTCATAAGGATTATCAGAAACAGTAAACGGCTTGGGCGTTTCAATGATTCCACTCTCGAGTATGACAATCGGTTCGACCGGCTTGTCATCCACATCCGTCTTGCTGCGTTCTATCTTGAAAACTACGTCCAATCCGTCGACTACCTAAACATCAAATTTAACAAGTAGGATGTAGTTGCATTAAAAACGTATTAAAAATATTTAATTATTTTTCAAATTTCAATCATTAAAATAAATTTAAAAATCTAGAAAATGTTTTAAATAACATTTTAGTTATTTACCTTTCCAAATATAGTATGTTGACCATCTAACCACGGAGTGGCGATCGTCGTAATGAAAAATTGACAGCCATTAGTATTTTTGCCGGCATTAGCCATACTGACTAAACCGGGACCGGAATGTTCGAATTTGAAATTTTCGTCGTCAAAGTACTTTCCGTAAATGCTGATAGATCCAGATCCGTCTCCTTTATCTAAATCACCTCCTAAATCAGAAGTCACATTCGTTTTTATCTCTAGCCTTCAATAATGCTTAAACTGTCTTAAACAAACTTTGCATTTATCTCTATAATTCTTTGAAGCCATTGATTACCATTTTATCAAACCGGATTAACGAGCAATGAAAACAAAAACGAACCTTGAATCATAAATTTCTTGATGACCCGATGAAATTTGGTGTCAGCGTAAGTTTTGCCGTTGATGCCTTCGGTAGCTAGAGTGATAAAATTTTTCACGGTTTTTGGGGTGTCGTCGCCGAATAAGCCAATTACTATTCGACCGGCTGGATTATCGCCGATCATGATGTCGAAGTAAACTTGATCTGTTATCGTGTAAGTAACAGCCTGTAAAAGACAATTGTGGACTCATTGATTTTTCAAGATCTAGAAGTTTGTATTTTATTACTGACACTGTTTTCTTTATTTCCATGCTTTGATTGACGCTTTAGTAAAATGTACTAAACTACTTAAAAATAAAAAAATAAAAAATTTGCACTAAAACGTACTTCTATTAATTAAAAAAATTATAGAGCATTCATTTGAACTCCAAGGTAAATACAAACAGGGTCATTAACAAGTAACGTAATAAACAGTCAAAGTTACAGTAGAAAAATCAATGTTTTAAATCTTATTAACAAAAATGCTAAGTCGTTTAAATGCTACTAAAGTTAAAAAAAATGTCGATTCCCATAGAAGGGGATTCTGTAAAAGCCCTCTGTTTTATAAGTGTATTTTCGTACACATGGGTTGGTAATAGAATGCGTGACGCACACCCACAAAGTCAGAGCGGAAGCCTTATAGGAGAATGTGTATAAGATACAGCTGCACAGTTCTGTCCTATTATACTGATTCTACACAATAATGGCGTCTTATTTATTTATTTTTTTTTTACAATTTATATTTTTTAACGACATTTAAAAATTGTTTGAATGATAATAAAAGTATTAATTTTAAAATATTCTTTTTTTATTCTAATTAAAAAAGCAAAACAATTGGTAAGACTTTTGATGATTAATTACAAAGTATTAATTACAGACAATAAATTAAAATATTGATTAATAATTATCAAATATAAGTTATCAAACACAACAAATTTTATCAAAAATAAAAGAAAACTTAAAAAACATTAAAAAAAATTTCAGCACAATACGACAACAATTTTTTCTAGAAAATCACCATTTCTCGCAACACCCAAACTATCTCAAATCACTCAAAACCTAGAAAAAACCAACTCATCCATTTTTCCCACTAAAATGGCCAATCAACCAACTCTAAAGAATTCCCAGCTCCAACACGTGCCGACTCGCCAAAGTATCAAAGCAAAACAAAAGTGACGTACCTGCGCATGATTAGCCGCAACAATTAGCAGCACTACAGCTGCCAGTAAACTCCTCATGATTCACGCTTCTCTCCCAAGAAAACCGAAGAAAAGAAAGAAAAAAAAAATTCCTCACCGCTCTCCCGATATAAACTAAATGCAGGACTGAAGCCGCGCGTGCGTTGGGACACGAGCGAGAAGTGACTAGCTGAGTGTGCAGACGTGGGCTGGCCGCGCGCAGCCGAGACGTCTGCGCGCGGACTGCTTGCAAGCGCGCGTTGATCTTTTTAACCGTCCACGGCTGCGCTTTGACGGACGCTACTGCGCGGATGCTTATCGGATCGGGTTGGGTATCAGGGTCAGAGCGCGCGCGCCGGATGAGGATGATGCGAGAGATATTAAGAGAAATGAGTGAGATTGCGGCCGTGTCTGGGTGGGATGGGATTTTGTTCGTTGGGTTTGATTTTTTTGGAGTCTTTGGGTGGTTTGTTTAATTGTTGGCGTTGCGTTTTGGGGTTAATGTTCGATCTTTTTTTAAGTGATGTATAGAGTTTTGCAGCAAGTATGGAAATGAATGATTGTAGAGTACTTTGTAACGTGGCCATTTTGTTTGAAAATCTCTCGACTAATTCGTATAAAATAAAATTTTTTATTTCTTTTCTGTTAATTAATATCGATGCTTTGCACAAAAGAAAATCAACAAATTAAAATTCATCAATTTGTATGGAATCAAAATTCTAAAAACATCGTATGGTAAATGAACTTCAACTATATAAAGTATAACATGAAACTATTATTTTTCCTCAGTGTTTGATAATGATAAATCTAAGAAAAATAGAAATATAAAAAGGAATCCTGTAATTAAAAAAATAAACTTTAATTATAGGATTTAGAATTGAATACAAATTCAAAAGGGGTCGACTAATCTCAAAATAGAAATAAGAATTAAAAAGAAAGTTAATTTAATAGTTGGATTTTTAAACTATGTAAGTGATTAAAAAATTTATTTATATCAACATATGAATTTCATTTAAAAGGAACAAGTTATTTTTTAAATAATTGATAAATATTTATAAATGTCTTTAAAAAAAATATTTCAATTATTTAATTACATACAGTTTGGTATTTCAGAAACATTAGAAATTTTATAACTACGTAAAAGAAATTATTTATTTTAATGTTTAAGAATACTTAAATCGAATTGAATTTAACTTCGAAATAACAATACGAGAGACATAATTAGAACCTATCAAATGGAATAAATAATGTTTCTGGAGACTCGTGAAAATAAAAGTACATTTTAATATTTTTTATCTTAACTAGTTTGTTAATATTTTTAATCTAAATATATGAGAATTAAATGGTAATGATATAATATACAGTTATTTGAAGATTTTAAAAATTAAAAAAATTAGGTTTTCTATATATCTCACGAGTGACATTTGTGGGCCCAATCAAGCGTTAGTCGGCTCAGATAAAATTGTGACGTCATTGTATCATAAAAGTTTATATGTGAACTTCTCTCGGTCCACAGCAAAAGCAGACCAGAGTCATAAAATGGATACATCTTAATTAGCTAAAATTTCTTTTTACAGTTATCTTTCATTTCAAGATTTTAAAAAATTGCAAAAAATAATGGAATTTTTTTTAAAAGAATTAACAATTTTATATTGTTCTAAATAACAAAATTAACTTTGATGTATACATTTAATACAAAGATATTCAAAGCATGTTCGATACTTCTCTGTAACCATAGAGCAGCAGTATTTGCATTGAAAAAGACGTTGAAAAAAAAACTGTTTTGTCCCCTTTCGGTAACGCACACTTGGAGGCTTGCCAGAAAAGGTTGCTTAAGAATATTAATTAAAACCTAAATTTATATTATTAAGTATTGCATTCGCAATAATCGTATTGTAGCTAATGCTCTAATGTAAGTGGATTTTCATCAATCCACTAAACTTTATTTTCAATATATTTTAGTTGATTTTAAATAATGATATTATACATGTGATATTTATAACGAGCAGCAAAGTACGAAAAAAATATAGACAATTCAAACTCAAAAATTTCACCAATATTACGAATAAACACACATCTCACTCCCAATCTCAAAAACACCTTACATAACATTGAACCCATGAATCACCATACCTACCGTCCTCCCGCAAGTAAACAACCAAGTCCTCAAAAAAACCAACCTCTCAATCCCCCATCGTCACCCGCGGTCCCGTTTCCTTTTATCACCCGAAAACCAACACCGTTACCACAACACCACCTCTCTCCAGAAAACATCTTCCACTCACGTCTCCACCAAAAAAAAAAAAAAAAAAATCGCGCTCCCGGCCGAAAGCGGGGGCCCATCTTCTTGGACTTTCTTTCTCGCGTGCGAGTCGCGAGCGCCGGTCCCGTTATCCGGCTCTCGCACGAATATTATAAAAGGTGAGCGCGGACCCGGCCGCGAGGTCAGTCGCTAAGGTAGCCATGGATTACGGGCTTCTGCTGCTGCTGCTGGTTTGCGCCGCGAGCGCCTCGGTCTTGGAGAGGTCGAGGGTGCAGGAGAAGAGGGCGGCTGTGGGACCGAGGCAGGTGGAGATCGCGGAGGATGTGGTGACTTATGAAGGGGCGCAGGTCTGGAGGGTGGAGGGAGCTGATGATAAGTCGGAGTATTTGACGTATCTGCAGGAGAAGGGAGGTTGGTATTTTTGGGTGGGTTTTGAGGGGGTTTGTTTGGCGGTAAGGTTATGGTGTTGTTTGTATGTGTGTTATTGGCGTTTATGGTGGTTTGAGTATTAAAGTATATATCGTTGTTATTAGTATTAACACTTTTTTAATTTTTACTCAGAGAAAAGATAATAGTTTCATTAAAATTAATTTTAAAATTAAATTAAATTTAATATTTTTATAATAAAGTGCATAAGAGAATAATATTTAATATTTGAATAAAGTAAAATTGTTTGAACAGTTTTGGTTGTTAAATATAAAATGATTTGTTTTTGATTGCTTAAACATGCGTAAATTTGTTATTCATTATCAGCGTGAAAGTACTAAGCTATTAAATATAATTGTTTTAAATATAATTGTTTACATTTAGAATTAAGAACTCTTACTATATGAATTTTCAACAAACCATATAGCCAATTTTATGAACAAAAGTCATAAGAAAATTTACTATCTAAAATAGTAAAACCGCAAAAATATTTTTTTCATTAACAATAATAATTTATACCGAATAGAAATACTTTTTTGTTTAATACGCATAGGAGGAGCATTTTTTATCACATATTCATAACAATAATTACTGCATCTTTAGCAAGTTTTTAAATAAACATATAATATTTTACGATAAAAAATGTTTTAATTTACTATAAAAATAAGTAATTTTTTTCTTATTTCTAATATATAACTTTTAAAAATATTTCAAAGACCTATTTGCCTGTAAAGAATATCTTCATTTTTATAATTTATTACTTTTAAAATATTAAGTAGTTACATTTATATTTAAATTTAATTGAAATTCATATATCATGATATACTATTAGCACCACCTATATAAAAATTATAAATCATGAATTATTATTTCATATATCATTGCATTCAAACAAAACATCTTACTTCAAACATTTTAAATTTTCACTATCATACTCTTTGTACCAAGATGACACAGTTGCATTCCGATTACAGACTTATCACTGTGGCGAGGCAACGACACAACGATAGACGTTTTAGTACTTCCCGACGTTATTCCACGGGTCTCTCGTTTCCTGCATCAGCGGCATGTCGATTACAATATTGTTATTCCGGATCTCCAGCAGGCTATTAATAATGAAAATCCGATGAAGACAGAAGAAGAACTTGAAGAGATCGAGGGCCGTCATGGTAAGTTTCATTGAATTAATTTATAAGAATAGCAAATGCTGAAGCTTCATCAAACAGCTTTATTCAAAATTCATTGCAATCACTTTTTCGCTCAAAGCTTTTTTAGTACAACTAACATTATTTTAAGCTTGAACATAAAAAAATGTATGGATACTGTACGATTTTGTTTTATTCTATAAACTTTATTAGTTAAAAAAAAAAGGTAATCAGTCAAATCGCATTGGCTCTTAAAAAATGAAACCGATTTTCAAACGAGTAATTGAAACACTTTCACGTCTAATTAATATTCGAGCGAGGCGATCGAAAGAAGTGACCGCGAAAATGACGTGCTGTGTGACAATAGCCGCGGAGAAAGCTTCAGTGAATGTAAAAACAATACCAGACTCGCTCGCAGACTTGTCAATGCCGAGAAAAGTCACTTGATATGCTTCAAAGTTAGCCGCTCGGTCGCTGAACTTTCGGCGTAGTCCAATAACCCACTTATCTTTGATCAGTCGATTTAATTAGCATAAAAGAGGAGCATTCATTTCGTTTGCGAGGAAACGAAGTTTATCGACTATGAATTCAATGACTTATATTATATAAAGAGAGTCATCATTTTATTAAATAATTGACTATTATTTATTTATATGGAAAAAATCTAAATAATTATTTTGGACTATATGACTGACTTTTGTTTAATTGGTACAATCATCCAGAGTTTCATGAGAGCATATGAAAAAAAAATAACGCATTAACAGCTAAAGTGGTGTTTTAGCTCGCTACGCTTGGTGGAAAAGAACCGTTTACGAGAAGTCAAAAAACTATTCTCCGCGCTCTTATTCTCTTCGCTATCCAGTTGCTAATTCACTAGAGGGTGGAGGTGATCGCCCCTGGCGCTGGAAGGGTGAGCTTCTAATGCAGAGCTTTTCGCTTCGCAGGTTCAGCTGAATCGTTAGAATAATTTAAAATATTTTAAATAATTAAATACTTTGGATAAGGCAATGTAAAGCTTTTTGTTACCGGCGATTTTTGGAATCTGCTTTTTAACAAAAAAAAAAAAAATATTTTCTCTGGTACGCGGTAGTATTGATACAAAAATTACACCTTACCATAGACATTTTTTCGAGCATTTTCTGTCAATGGCAATATCAATGACATAATTAGGTTCTTACAATTATCATTAATAATGAGAGTTTTACGTTGCCTTCAATCGGTTTTAATAGAGATTAATTAAAAAACTTCCTGTTTACGCATTCAAATACAATAAAAATTATTGTAAGTAACTAGAAATATTTTCAATTGGCAAAATTTAGAGAATAAACACTCTTTAATGTAAAAAATTGATTATTTTTAATTTTACAAGCTATTAAAAGTAAATATTATTATTTGTTACGTTGTGTGCATGAAGAACTTTTATAAGCTACATTTACATTATCCTCATCATCAATTGAACTAATTAACAACTGAATTTGCGAAGCGTAAATAAAGCTAAATGCTTGGCTTGGAACGAAGTGGGTTTCTCTGTTAAGCCGATAGAACTAAATTTTAGGACACCGAATGGAATGGTCGAGCTATCATCGTTTAGAAGACATTCATGGATACCTTGATTATTTGGCAAACACTTATCCTCAAATCTGCTCGGTCATGACGATCGGCAGATCTGTTGAAGGACGTGATCTTAAGGTACGTTAAATTAAGTAGTTACATATAACGAATTATACTTGTGCAATTGATTTCGAGTCATTTAAGTAGAACGTTTAATTATTTGGAATTTTTCGTGTAATAATTCATTTTTACTTAAAAAAATAATACTCGTTTTTTTTAATGTTGTATATGAAATAAACAATGATGCAAATAAGATTAACCGCAGTAAAATACTATAAAGAAGGAATCATAACCGTCCAATCAAAATATCACAAAAACATTAGCAAAACCCAGAATCTACGGAATTTTTATCAAGCCAACACGCGAATCATTGCACAAGGCCTGGAATTCGCGGTCTTTAACCAAGCGCGACGTCAGCTTGTTGTGCCTCGTTCGAACGACTCGGCGCGATTTGTATAAACACGTAATAGCCGCCGTCTTTTTTTGTCTCTCTCTCTGTACGCAACGCAGGTGCTTCGGATAAGCAAAGGCAAAGAGAACGCGCCGGCTATCTGGATCGACGGAGGCATTCACGCCCGAGAGTGGATTTCACCGGCTGTCGTCACTTACATTATCGATCACCTGGTCGAGCAGAGCGATCAGCTCGATGCCGATTATTATATTCTGCCTGTTGTCAACCCTGACGGGTAATTTTCTTTTATTGCATTGCTGTTGTTTTAAATTATTCCTATCTTTTTGTTGATGTATGTAAAATTTATTTTTTAGTTATGAGTACACTTTCCGAGGTGACAGACTTTGGCGTAAAAATCGCGCTAATCCAGAAAAGGGAGGTGCGTGCATCGGTATTGATCTGAATCGTAACTTTGGATACAAATGGGGCGGTCAGGGTACTAGCAAAGTACCCTGCCGTGAAACTTATGCTGGTACTGGGCCCTTCTCCGAACCTGAGACCAGAGCTATCAAAAACTTCTTTGAAGCCAGTGCGGCCAACTTCAAGGTTGGTTGATCTATTTCTTCTATACATAAGCATTGTTTCACCTCAATATTATTAAAAAACTTGAAATATACTGTTTATTTTAATATTACTTTAATCCGACTTGAAAAATGAAAACATTAATAGAAATTTTAGAAAACCACTTGAGCCACTCGCTGCAAACCTTTCATTATTTTATTCTCTTACAGGCCTACCTGACGTTCCACAGCTACGGTCAGTACATCCTCTACCCATGGGGCTACGACCGTCGTGTGCCCCCAGACTACAAAGACCTGGACAACGTTGGTAAGAGCATGGCTGCAGCGATGCGAACCGCCG
Organism: Eupelmus urozonus; assembly: GCA_900480035.1. Lineage (NCBI taxonomy): Eukaryota > Metazoa > Arthropoda > Insecta > Hymenoptera > Eupelmidae > Eupelmus > Eupelmus urozonus. Next base: position 12,517 of record UELX01003470.1, on the reverse strand, counting down.
GTGGCGCCAACAGCCACTACACCGTCGGCAACAGCGCCACCACTCTGTATGCAGCGTCAGGTGGCGCTGACGACTGGGCCAAGGCTCACCTTAAAGTTAAGTACGCCTACACGATCGAGCTGAGGGACAAGGGCCAGAATGGTTTTGTTCTGCCGGCGAGGTACATCCAGCCGACGGCCGAGGAGGCGCTAGCGGCGGTCAGGGTTGTGGCTCAGGCGGTGAAGAGCCCGGAGAGAATAGTTGGATGAGGCGAGAAGTATTTATTGTTTTATTTATTTGTGAGAGATGAGAATTGTGATGTATGCTAGAAATTTACGTTGTATTTATAAGGAATATGTTTTAATAAACGCATTGTGATGATTATTTATATTATCAAATTAAAAAGAAGACTTTTTATTTGAAGCATTATTATTTTTGTCAAATTATTGTTGTTTGAAAATACTGAAACCCTTTCTTTGCACGAACAAATTTCTGAAAATTGAAAATTCAATAAAAAATGGGTTTTTATATTCTCAATAATAAGAAAGGATGATACCATCTAAAATCTCTAAACTCTTTTAGAGATAAGAAATAGCAATTTCGCTGAAAAATATAATGCTTATTAAATATAAAATATTGAAAAGACTTTTTAACATATCCTACAAACCTTTAAACCGACCATAAAAGTGTCATCGATCCAAGCCACCACCAACAAAAGTTTCCTCAATTCCACCGAATAAACAACGCCACTCGTGCCATTAATTCGTAAGCTCGATCAAGAATAACAGGTTTGCGCTCTCTCGCACATGTACCGATATCCCGCTATCGCACGACGTAACGATCGGAAGACAGAACTGGTCGATGAAGAAGAAAGATTACGAATTTCATCGGCAAACGGTTTTTCTCGCTCTTTCTTAACTACACCAGCCCAAGCCAGTATATGGGGTCAACTACCCATCCGTTATACACATACGCACATTTACACACACATACACTCTCTCGCTCCATCAGGTCCACTTGCGGATACTTTCGCGCGCGCGAGTTACTTTCAATTAACGTATAAGCGCAGGCGTGTAAAATCGGCTCTTTTTTGCGCTCGGCTATACATAATAGAGGCGTTTTTACGGCCATAATAAAGCTATCGCACGAGGTGCGCGCGCGCGCATAATTGAGAAAGTGATTTCTGCGGCGCGCTCTTGCAATAGCTTAATCCGTCCGATGCAAATTACCCAATGGGAATGGACAGAGGCCTGTGGTTTTTCGTAACAAAATAGGAGCTTTTTTATTCTCGCTTCTCGGCTATGTACACAAGTATATCACAAGATCTACTATACAACAATGATGTTTTAACAAATGTGCGTGGGAGAGCCGCTAGTGGGTCATCATGATGCTCTGGATCCACGTGACGAAGGCTGAGACCCGCGTGTAGACGGACGGGGCGTTGCGACCGCCGCAGGGGAAGAGGCCCCAGGAGACCACGCCGACCACCTCCACCATGTCGAAGGAGTTTTTCACGACCAGAGGACCGCCGGAGTCGCCCTGTAATTGAAAAAAATACGTCGAATGTTTCAAATGTTTTGATGATAATTTAGAAAAGGCCTTGGTAGTTTCATGATTTCTCAATGAGATTTTATGAAAAATTGTGTTTTAGTCGACGCACAGTAATGATAATTTTTTGTAAAAATTAAAAGAAAAAATAAATCGTAATGCAATTAATAAATGTTTATATTAAATTAATAAACTTTAAGCTATATACGTAAATTGTAACAAAAGTAAAAATATAAAAGTTCAAATATTAGATGGATTTTGATTAAGGTAGCCAAATTTAAATGTATAAATCGAATTTTTTTTAATTTAAAAACTCGCACGTTATAAGGAGTGCAATGATAAAAAATTAGTATATTTTTAGAAAATCTTTCATTCAAAATACTAAATATCAACAAATAAAGACAATTCCCTTTTTTCTTCAACTCTAAAATTTACCAATAGAAGCCTTTTTTTTAAAAAGCAAAATAGAGTTCGTGTAATAAAAATTCACTGACATAAATTGAGTAAAAATTTAGTTGAGAGGTCTATACGTCATGTCAATAGTAAAACCAAATAGATAGTAGCGTATTTTCCAATTCTGTATTGCTTTAACGAAACAAGCTTCGTCATTTGTCGCAATTTATCACGCATAGCAACACTGAAACCGAATCGGACTACTTTTTTTGCTCCAGATTAAAAAATCCCGAATTTTGTGGCAAGAAATTTCGTCTGAAAAGTAAGCCGTTGTCCTAAATACTATCCAACCCATAAATTCCACAACAATAAGTATTACGATGAATAAATTACCACATAGTAAAGAAAAAATCCATCAACTCAACACCTAAACAACTCATACTTCAAACCTCTAACTCACCTTACAAGCCGAAGCCGTTCCATCCAAAGGCCCCGTACAGATATTAGTCGGGTGCAGCGGGTTCCTACCCCCCTTCTTAAACCTCCTACTAAAAGCTTCCTTACACTGACTATAATCAAGAAGCGGCAGCATCGCAGCCTGAAGTACTTCCGGCGCCTCTGGCCTACGGGTCCTACTAATACTACCCCAGCCAGTCAACATCGCCTCGCCTCTAGGAATACTGTCTGGGTAAGGTAGAGATGCCGTCGAGACGTACTCGTTCAGCTCGAAGGGCTCGTCCAGCCTCATCAGCGCGATGTCGTAGGGACCGACGGAGCTGTGATGAAGATTTTTTAAGAATGTAGGTTTGGGATGTGGATGATAAAGACGAGTGCGGTTTTAAGACTCGACATTCGCTTTTCTTTGTTGCGTAACGTTTTTTGTGCATTGTAACCGATTGATCCGGGGTCTGACTCAGCACGTCCTCTTTCTACTTAATAGAACGTGTCGATTCGCAAACGAGCCGTGTCGTACTACATTCCGATAATCCTGTATAATCTCGCCAATTTGTCAATTTTACATTTATAGTATTGCAAGTATCCCAAGTAAAAATAACGTACAAATCAATGTATAAATTACAATAAAAAAAATTCAGCAAACCGTTCATTTCGTGCAAAAACCGTAACGCAACACAAAAAACCTCACCCCTCATCCAAACAACCCAAATCTTCTCCCCAACACCTACCCTTTATAACTCGGATAAACAAAAGTCTCAACCACGAGCCTCTTCTGCTCGGTGTCCTCCTCGGTGCCCAGCTCGTGTTTCCCAGCCAGGATCATGTACTGACCTCCCGGCCTTTTCGGTGACAAAGTTTTGCAGTGACCAGCGGTCAGTACCCAACCGGCGGCTAGGAGAGTACCTCCGCAGACGTGGCGAGGTTTGATGCCGCGTTTCTTGTTGAACCAGTGGAGTGACACTTGCCAGGGATGCCGGCCCTTCTCGGCGTCCTCGCCGCCCACGATGCGCGTTGGACGCTCGGCTAGTAGGGCTAGTTCTGATTCTGCTGCTGGGGTGGTAAGAGAATAGGTTTTTGTTAGGTGTATTAGTTTTGATTAGTGGTTTGTATTAGTTTTGATGGGATTGTTTTACTTTTTTTGTGATGGTTAGAATTGCTTTTGTGGTGAATGTGGGGAACAGGAGAATGCAAGAGCGAAAGTTATTTTGTAGTGGATAAGAAATTATTACGCTGTCGCTGTGATGTGTGTTATAAGGCAGGGTAGTTTTTGTTCTTGCATGCTCCTGTCCTACAGTTACTGTGGTAACTTTTATTTGAACATTTTTCTTTGCGCACTTAAATATTATATGACAGAGATAACAAAATCGTACTTTCTGTGTTTATTTTGATTGCAAATTCTATCAAGTAAATGATTTTCAAAATTTTAATGTTTAAAAAAAACTGTAATTTTTAAAAGGGACGATAAGAAATCAATAATACTATTTTCATTATTCAAATTGAACAATAGAAATTTTCAATGATTCCAATGATTTCATTTGGATTTACAGAATACTTTAAAAAATCCAAGATCTTTCTACAATCAACACTCAAAATCCTCAAATACAACCCACCTTTATTCTGCGTAATATTAAACACAACGGCGCACATCACCAAAAACAATATCTTCAACATCTTAAACCTCAAAACCGACTCTCGGACACTTCGACAAAAACAAACACTCCGACGCGACTGGACCAACGCTTTAAGCACGAATGCTAGGCAAGTTTTCAGCTCGGCGTCGCTTTCAAGACTCGCTTCTGTTACGCGGCACGCGGAAAAATGAATTAACCGATTGCGCGCCTGGAGAACGCAGTTTCCCGATCTATCGTGCAGTTGGCTAAACTCGCGACTGAATCGGTTTCGTCAAGCGCCAGACAGAGAGAGAGAAAGACCCATTTTACTCTCGGACGGCGGAAGTAATTCGACGTAAAAGGCCTATTGACAGAGAGCGCCTTTTTCTGCCTAGTTTTTTTTTTTATTGCTCCAGAGAGACAGATATACTAGCGTTCACCTGCGCGTTGCCGTTTAAGAGCGATATCTTGCGTTCGTTTTCGAGTTTCGTCAGATGACGAACTGAGCTAACGGTCACAGTCACCGATTCGCGGCTGCTCTACTGGCATAATTAATTCTCGTTTCATTGGAAATGCGCTGATTCTTTTGCGGGCTGTGGTGTTCTATTGTTTGGTGTTGAGCGTGGATGTTGTTTGTCTTTGGTGCAATGGAGAAAAGAGTTTGATGAAATTGTGAAAATTGTTTTTTGTTGTTGGTTTGAAGATTTGTTCATCGTTGAATGGAGAATGGTATGAAAAAATTAATTATTAAGATGTTAAAAATTTATGAACTCTATTATATTCTATTGAACTGTTAAGTCATTTACCCCGGTAGAAAAATTATTTAGTTTTATCGAGGACCCGATTATTTAACATAGAAAACTAGATAGATCTAGACAGTAAGTATGTTAATTTCTACCAGGGTATGCTCAATACTTTTATTTGATTTATCATATTTTCATTTATATGGTAGAAGTTTTGGATTTTGCGTGGTTTATCATAAGAAAATACAGAATTTTGTAGATTTTTCATGAAACTGAACATATAGTCATAGTAATAATTTTTATTAAGGGATATGGTATTTCACTCAATATGTGGTTTTCAATCGTTCAAATATAAACAAGATTTATGTTCAAATTTAAACCAATTTTTATCTGTGCACTGAGTCATTAAGAAATTAATAAGATAAACGATATGTAAACGAAAGCTATCAAACTGATTGTTTATGTCAACACTTCATAAAATTGTAATTTTTGGTTTAATAGAAGTTTCAACATTTTGAGTTACAGTTATTTAGTTTTGAACCTTTTTGAACCTCCACCGATTTTAGTTACCTCTTTATTGTCCACGCAACTCTACAACAACTAAGATAAATTATTCAGTAGACTTTATATGGTTATTACGTATTTTATTCAAAAAATTACAAATATTACAAACATTACAAAAATTATAAAAATTTCTAAAAGTTACAAAAATTACAAAAACTTATATGTAATCGATAATCTAGCTCTTAAGAATTCTGAGCCATTGTAGAATCAATCCAGTCATTATAAGCGGATACTCTTGTGTAAACTGAAGGTGCGCCAGTCGTTCCGCAAGGCATGATTCCCCATGAAACTACTCCGACAACCTCAGCTTTACCTTCGCTATTCTTCTTAATCAGCGGACCACCAGAGTCACCCTAGAATAAAAATAAAACAACATTTACCATTTCATACCAACCAAAAACCTAAAATCAATCCATCACTACAAAACTCCCTCTGCAAAAATACACACACGCTTTCCCAAATTCACCACTCTAATCCCATTACAAAACGAATCGCATCAAGGAGAAAGTATATTAATTCCGAAATACAAAAAAAAAACTCACGCTGCAAGCGGAAACTCCACCGGTTAGCGGACCAGTGCAGACGTTAGACTCAGCCAGCGGCGAGGGTCCGGTGAGCGATTCGATCGCCTCTCTGCAAGTTTCCAAATCGACAACGGGCAGATCGGCTTTTTGCAGGGTATTCGGCATGATCGGCCTGTTGCTCGTCGAAGTCGAGCCCCAGCCAGAAAGTAGCACGTCACCCTCGGGCAGCTGCTCAGCTTTTGGAAGTGCGATTGGCTGGACGAATTCGTTCAGCAACAGTGGTTTCTTCAGTTTCAACAGGGCGATATCGTACGGGGCGACGTTTCTGAAATTCGGGTCGGATGGTTGATTGGTGGGAAAAAATAATTTTTGAAATAGGTGTTTCGATGTTTGGTTTGGAGAGTGACACTTTTACTATTGAGTGGGTAAATCTGAACTTTACGCATGAGTATACAAAGTATTTCGGTGAGTATAGAAGAGGTATTTTTTTGGTGCGTTTTTTTGGTTGGTCGAGAGACACAGTTTCAGTAATACTTTCAGCACCATGTGAAATAGAAATTGACACGCTCAAATGTGCAAAAAATATTTTTAGAAACTTTGGTTTGCTAATTGTGTTTGACGTTTCAAGACAAACTTTATGATTTGAATAGACTTTAATAACTTTTCATAAAAAAAGAAAAATTTTTAACGATAACACCCTTTTAGTTTATTAACAAAACAGTTTGTAGTAACTTTCACTTATAACCACGATACTCACCCAGGATACTGAGGATGAACATAGCTCTTCTCTACCACAACGGTCTGCTCGCTCTTCTCCCGGCTGTCTATAAGATGTTTGCCCGCTTTCACATACAGATTGCCAAAAGGAACACCTTTAGGACAGTGGGCAGCTGTCAGGATCCAGCGCTCGTTGAGAATACTACCACCACACATGTGGCTCAGCGGTAAAATTGGAGGTAGACCCCATTGTAAGGATACCTGATGGGGGAATTCGCCCCTATCTGCATCTTGACCGCCGACGATGCGTCCAACCTCTGGTCGGTTGGGACCAAAACCTGGCAGACGCAGACCAAGATGTGGCTGCTCTATAGGATTTTGAATTTTTGATGAAATTAGAATAAGTTAGAGTAACATGTGAATTGAGAAAGATTTATTACTAAGAAGTTTTTTAATGAATTGATATGTAAAATATCATTTGAATATTTGAATTGTGTTTATAAAATATGTTATTTTACAAAATTTTATTTTACCTGCGTAAGCTACGAGAAAGAGACAGCTGAAGACGAACGTGGTAAACATTTTGAAAGTATGAGGACAGTCGTTCTGGATGGTTAATTTATACTGGACGATAATCAATCTCTTCCGCGTCAAGCAAATAAAAATGGGCAATACTGAAGTGATAAATCACCGATAATACCTAGAATCAATCAGAAATATTGATAAAAATGTGTAGCCTTGTCACAATAAAGAGTATTTGAGATATAAACAGAGCTTTAATTGATTCATTGATTATATTAATCTCAATGTCAATGTTCTATTAAGATAAATAGTATGATTTTTGTTATTGTTTTATATTACAGGAGCTTATTTGGCAATTTTAGTGTTTACAAATTTTGCGTATACTAAAGAATTAAAAATCCACTTGATACTCAATCTGTGGCGCTAAAGAATATTAATACCGCATGGTTGAAAATCAGTTTAAATTTGAACACTCATCAAGTATTTTTGTGTAAATAAGTAAATATTTGCTGTATTTTGTGTGTGATGTTAAATTATTACTATTAAATTTTACATGAAAACTACATAAATTATTTGTTTTCTTAAATAAAATTTACAATAAAACACGACATTTGTTGCTGTGTGTAATTCAAATTTCATTTTTTAAGAAATGGAAATTTCAATATTGACTTTGATGCCTTCAAGTGATTTGGTAAAGATAAAAGTTAATATTCTTCAATAATTAGATCAATTTTATTGTCAAATCTTAGTCAGACAAATGCTTGTGTCGTTGAATTAAATTGATAAAAAAATTAAAACCACTTTTGTAGGTCTAAAGATAAAATAATATTATATGATTCTTGTTTGACTTTGTTGGAAGCATTTTACGTATAATATAGAAATTTTTTGATTATTTGCTCGCTCAAAAATTATTCAAGCAACAGAAAAAAAGTGCAAATATTAAACATTTAAGTAATAAATAAAAAAATTTCTGTCGATTTTTCATCACATTATTTAACATGAAGGATATACAAATATCCATTTTAAATATAATTATTTTTAATATTGCTGGCCAAATAAATCACGAACAATGAATATTCTAGATCGATTAACAGAGATTTTAAAATATATCTTGGTAAAATAAACACTAAATTCAATGATAAGTAACATGAATATGATTGATTTTGGGCATATAAATTTAAGCCTTGACCGAACGAAATCTTTTGATGGTTGTCTATTCTTAAATCTTCATTTTTAATTGAACTGATGCAATGACCACTTTTCATAACAAATGTTTATTATACTGAGAAAAATTTATTAAATTTTGATATTTTATATCTATTTCACGAATTATAATTATTTGACAGATTTTCTAATCAATCTATTTATTAATTAAAAAGAACGGATATTTAATATATAGATTTAAAAACTTTTTCTAATTGCATCAATAACTGGGTACTAAAAAAATTAATTTTATAACATTCGAACTTTTCAATATGCTAGCGTGGTTCAGGAAATGCAAATAGATCCGCTAAAACGTTTGCTACATAATAGTAATTACTTTTAAATTAAATCAAATTATGTTCCATATTAAATTAAGTAAACTAAATGGAAAAAGAGTTGCAAGTTTTCTGTCGCCAAAAACACAGTAATTAATGATAAAAAAAAAAACGTGAAAAACAGTTGACAATATATAAGAGGATGAGTGAGTAAAGTACACATGCACCAAGAGCATAACAAGTGCAGCTCGAGAATACGTGGAAGGATTAGAGAGTGGAAAAGCTTGTGTGAAAGAGAAAAAAGTGCACTGCGATGTACGGAATGAATTTGAGAGATAAGTAGCTAATTATTAGGGAGTACTGATTACGAGTGGGAAGCCAAGCTAACGCTAGATTTTGTTTCCGTGCAGATCACGATTTGCAGCAAAGCTCGCCATCGTGTGAGAATTTAATTAATAGAATTTAAATAAATGTAAGTGCCAATAATGAGAAGAAAAGAAAAGAAAAGAATTTAGAACATTGAAAATTCTAAAATATCAAAATAATTTAAAATATTATGTTTTTGAAATTAAAAATGAAACTAAAATTGTTTGACCAAATTTATGACTACTATCTAGAGGTAATCGTAAAATGTTAGATTTAAATGTTAGTGGAGAAGCATTTATTTACAAACAATTCAAAACTTGATTTTTATAGCACAATTTATGTTTGACTCTAAAAAAATATATATTGCCATACTACTTGTAAATCAGGTCTCATTTTTATAGTGCTATAAAATCTTAGAGCAAAATTTTAGAGTTTATAAAAAAAAAAGTGAATTTAATGTAAGTCATTTTTTTTTAAATAAAAAATTGCTAATTACAACGTTTTAATAAAATCTTAATGTTGGATCATGTTTTATTAAGTATTTGCTTTAATTCGATAACATCACTTTGTAAAATTTCAGGGTACTATAAGCTTATGTTGTGTTATTAGAATGTCTGACATTTAAACTGTAAATTGATTGTTTCGTTAAAATTGTATCACTGTTATCTCTTATTATAAATTATAAGATTGCTTTTAGATATACTTATTAATAAATGTGGATAGGAAACATGAATTGGTGATATCAAAACATTCAAATCCAAATAATTTATTAAAAAAATAATCATTTATTAAAAAATTCACGCAGTTATTTAAAAAATGTTAACATATCACTGAGCTGTCATAAATAATCAACATATACATTTTCGTAACGTTTATTATAATCTTTAATTTTAATTCTTTTTAACTAGCTTAGTTACGATAAGTTGTCAAAACAGAATCTATCCAATCAATGAAGGCAGAAACTCTGACGAATACTGCAGGTGCCCCAACACCACCACAAGGTATCTTACCCCATGATACTATTCCAATAACTTCATACACACCCTGACTATTTTTTAATATAAGTGGTCCACCTGAATCACCCTGAAAAAAATAACATTATTAACACACTATTATTTGACAAAACCAAAGGTTTCAAAAAATCAAAGAATAATCGATTTGTAGAAAACTTACATTACACGCCGAAAATCCACCAGTAAGAGGTCCAGTGCAGACATTAGTTTTGTCAACTTGCCATGGCTCGCCCAATAACTTAAAAGCATTTCTACATATATTGAGGTCAATGATGGGCAACGTAACTTTTTGTAAAGAATTGGGTAAAGAGGGTATATTTGTTTTTGAAGTTGAACCCCAGCCAGACAAAATAGCGTTACCCTGTGGCAATACATTAGCTTGTGGCAGTTGGATCGCCGATACGTATTTGTTAAATTTGAAAGGAGTAGATAATTTCAACAACGCAATGTCAAATGGCGATACTGATCTGTAAAATCAATCAGTAAGAAAGACATGAATAAAATTATTTAGAAAAGGTAATTTTTAATCAATGAAGGCCAATTTACCCAGGATAATTTTTGTGTACGAGGATTCTGGATACGTATGAAGTTTGCTCAGTAGATTCTTTCACTTTAACGTAGTTCTTTCCAGCTCGAACTATAAATTGTCCATATTTCGGTAAATTAATTACACAGTGTCCGGCTGTTAAAATCCATCCTTCTTTGATTATCGAGCCACCACACATGTGAGTAAAGGGCACGAAGGGCATTTGACCCCACTGAAGGCTAACTTGATGCGGAAATTCTCCTTTTTCAGCATCCTTGCCCCCGATAACTCGGTTAATTTTAAAGAGATTGCTGAAGAGGTCGCTGCCTCCAAAAGATGCGCTTTCTGCAATGGAAAATAACATTAATGAAAAAATACTACTTTAGATGTACAATAAAAAAATTTATTGTAAAAGATTTTTAAAAAGTTAGAACTTTTTTTTAATTGGCTTGATTGTAAAAAAGAAATTAAAGTATGTTCAAATTTACTTACGCGTGTATGCCAATAGGCAACTGAGAACTACCAGTCTGAAAGTCATATTGCTGTCTGAGGATGTTCTTGATGCTGTGTCGATCTATTATATAGTTATGATTTAGCAAAGAAAAGTGGAACTTATCAAAATTATGACGCTGACCTAAAGAATTTAACGTCAATATTTTTTTCTTATGAAGTGATACAACGTAGAATTACCTGAATTAGTGTATAAATTTATTTACATTTTAATCTTTTTTCTCAGTTGCGGCGATAAAGAAATCAATTGAGAGAAATTAACTCACACGAAAAGAATGTTAATAAAACATAAATGTTATAGTATTGTGAATTATGAGCATCTTTGTGACTTGCGAAATGTGCAGAATGATAATCATATTATTTGTATTATTGAAAACATTTCAATAAATCATGTTGGACACTTACAAATTAACAAAATAGTTTTTAGTATAAATTTTTAGTTAAGTTTGCAAATAAATTTTATGTATGCTGCAATTATTTTAAATCAGAAAATTCTTATCTTTTCTAGACTTCTTATTATTTTGAAGTTCATATAATTCTTGCTATATATTGGAATCGTCATTGTAAAATAAAACTATTTGTTTTTATCAATTTTATGTTAAAATATTTAAAAACGTATACATAATAAGATTAAATTATAAATAATAAATTTTCGTAATCGTATTTTACAACAAAATTAATAATATTTTCGTTATTTAATTTATTTAATATTTTGAGAAATAAACTTATTATCAGTTTTCATATCTATTTAGTATTGTAAAATTGATATTCATATAAAATTATTTTATAACCTACACCACAACAAGATGGAAATATTCATGTTCTTTTTATTATTTATTTTATTTATTTATTATTTTAATATTATGAATATAGTTGGAAATATCTTATTGCAGATTTGATGTTATTGATGATCATTAGGTTGATAATGTCCAAGTTTTCCAATAAACTCAGCAATGGACATCTCGGTAATCGTTCTCTGACATAAACGAATAAACGAATAACGAAATAAACGAATCATATAATAAGATTAATTTAAGATTCTAATGAAATTACAAGATTTTTATTTAGACAATGAGAATTCTGTATAGTTTATTGATGCTTCTATCGTTTGTAGTGAATTGATAAAATAGAAAGCATGAAACAGATTCAATGAACCGTGGTGTAGGTATTTAAATTTCAATATCAGTGCGAAAAAGTAATTTTAACCTCGTATATGCACCAGCGAAGCGATTTAGCATATACTTTTTTATTCGAGTTTTGGGGTTTTTAAAACATGCCAAGAGGCATTTTCGTCAGATGTTATCCTAACGATTACCTATTGAAACATGGAAAGTCTCCTAATGTGGTTTTTTTTGTCTACTGATAAGATTCGGTAAGATTTAATTAAATTTATTGTTTAGAAGTTAATAATGTATAAACTGAAAAGAATTACAAAATTTATTTATGAAATCTTTATCTTTATTTTATAAAATTTACATGTATGTACTATACATACACTGAAAAAAATCTCTAGCTAAAGAAACTATAGTTTTGATTCGTTGGGTTAGCATTCCGCATTTAGATGTTAT
>UELX01003469.1:0-23142 GCA_900480035.1 Eupelmus urozonus | reverse complement strand
CACACACACACACACACACACACACACACACACACACACACACACACACACATACACACACATACACATATATATATACACACGCATATATACCTACAACGTGCAAAGGTTTTCCGGGAGGATACCAGGAAAGGGTAGTTCGGCGAGCATTATGGAAACGGCGCGCATACTGCTGGCGCGCGAGGCACCAGCGCGGTATATAGTTCGGCTCAGCGTCGTTTCGCGGCTCGCCGGAAGAGGAATCAAAATTCTCCAACTGAATTCCAGAGCGCCTCGGCTCGCAGAGGAAATACGCCGCGGCGCGCGCTCCAAGCAAGAAAGCTCACCTCGCTGAATGGGCTGGCTAGGCATACGTATACGTATATAGGCATGCGCGCGGCTCGGCCCACGAAATGCTGAGCATGCCCGATCTTTTTTCTTCTCGGTGTATGCTGGCAGGATGGATCGAGCGAATAAAGCTGGATTGGCTGAATCGATGTATTTAGGTTTTTGGGCTTGTTGTTGAGGGATGGTTGATTCAATGAAGAGTATGGCTGTTTCGAAATTTGATTTATGGTTGAGTATTTTGGGGACGTTTTGAAGAGGTTGGTCAGTGAATAAGGTAGTTGGGTAGGTTTATTTTTTTGTGGGGGTTAAGTTTGAAGTTGTTAAAAAGGCATATTTTAAACGGGTAAGCAGAGCGAAGACTGCGAGAGAAGTTTAAATCTTAGGGTCAACTGTGCCGCATCCAGCAGACGTTTGTTAATTTCGAAAAGTTGCTCGACAACTTTTTCAAACTTTTAACGCTATTATAATAATTGACTAAGTAGATGTAAAGACTCGCGGAACTTTCCAAACTCGAAACATTCTTCAGCCCTTAAAAGAACGACATTTTTCCCTGTAACTTGTTTTATTGTTTTCTGGAATTTTCGTCCATCTAATGAACCCTCTTTTTTCGTATACCACACACTTTTTTCTAGAATTACACTGCAAGGGTTGATCAATGTTTCATATTCACGTTTTAACCAAAAATAATAAAACTAAATTCCCTTCATGCAAATTTAAAGCGATTTTCGCAACTGATATTCCAGTTTCCAACTATAAATCCAACTCCACAATACCGATACTACCTCTATATCAATACCACTGTAGTATAATTATCAATAAATCAGACCCCACTCGCTCTATCTTCACAAAAGCCCGGTGCTCCGGCGAGGTAGCTGATAAACGATTTCTCCAAGAATAATTCAATCGGCAGAGTCGTATATGTCGCAAGTAATGGGAAATCGTCGAATTACAGAACTCGACATGGAAATTACACGTTTCTCTTGATGCCGGTGCTCGCGCGGCATCCCCAGAGGGCGCATCATCCCGAACGAGTGGCAATCAACGGAAATACGGGCGCGTGTCGCAAATGGTCGCAAAACGGATGTGTGCACACATGCATATACGTGCTTTGAGCCTGAAGTAAGACCTTTTTAACTATTTATTGCAAGTACTTATTTTTTTACTTTTAATTTTTTTTTGAAATAGAAAAGATACCTGTAAAATATAAATTTTTTATGTTTTGTTTTTTTAGCATTACAATTTTGTAACTATAGAGATCATATACTAATTTAGCACAATGAATTCGAAAGATCCAATTAAGAGCTTTCAAAATTAGCATTGAAAGATTTTTTAAGGCCGTACTTTCATATTCCTTCAAAAAAACGGCTTTTAGATTATTTTTGAAAGCTTGAGTTTCCATAAAAATGTAAAAACGTAGAAAAGGTGGTTTAAAAATATTTCAGAAATTATTATAAAAAATTTGAATGCTTTCAAAATCTTTTTATGAAATTAATATATGATCTCTAATTAAAAAACAGTACGAGCTTGAAAACAAAGAATAAAAATTTTCAATTTCCAAATTTATATTTTTTATTTTAAAAGAGTTGAAAAGTAAAAAATCAAGTAATTACAGTATATATTTTGAAAGGTCTTTGTTCAAACTTGATAATTAGCGCGTTCATATTTCTGTAACTAAACCGTGACCTAAACTATTTGTATCGAATAAAATTTACTTCTAGTAGGCAAAAGTTATTGACCGATGGTATATATACTCGGCGAGGTTCCGAGTGCTATCCTTTTTAGCCTCGTTTTTTAGGTGCTTTCCGCCAGAGATGTACTGTGAATATTTTCACATGGAGCTTGAGGTAGGGCAGGAAGTGAAATATCCATTGAAAGGGGATGGTTTTATAACGGGCTTTAAAGCAAAAAGGGTCGAATGTGCTTTAAAGTTTTGAAAGATTTTTATAGATCTCACTAATTGAATGGCATGATTTAGCTTGAATTACATACTTTCAAAGTAATTTGTAACGTTTTAATATTTAATATAACATTTCTGAACGATTTCATAAAACATTTTAACCGTTCAACTTAATATAAATTCGGGGCTTTAGTTTCATTAGTTATTCAAAGGCCTGCGTAAATTTTCGTCAAACTGTCGAATCATTATCAAACAATGCATCCAAAACAGCCAACATTGTTTCTCATAAACATCTCATAGTACTGCAACGCGTGTTTTAGTAAGTTTAACTCCGCAGCTACGAGCAAATTTTCATCGCGGCAAAAACAGGGCCACATTTCTCCCGGCGCGCGGTATTGGACCGCTGAAAATAAAGGAAAATTAGAAGAGAGTCAGCGCACCTTGACACGCAATTATAACCGTCGGCTTCCTCTGTGCTTCGTTAACTAACATTAAATTGCTCGCATTCCTTTTTGAGGAATGTCAAACAAAGAAATGCGCACTGGTCGTGAATTATCCGATGCCTATTGAAACTTTTGTAATAATTAAAGCGTTAATTTTATGCACATGTTGCTGGGAACCGAAAAATTGAGTTGGTGATTAAGATAATTATTCGTGTAATTGATTTGCAAAAATCAGAAGTAAGAGTAAATATCAATTTCACTAATAATTCAATACACTGGTATTTCGTTATAACGGTATAACACGAGTTCGATAATATCTGAATGAAACATAATCACAAATGAATAATTAACCATTCAATACCCTACACGGTACATTATTAAAATATTCCATTTTACTCCACTTATTCAATCTTGAATAAAACTAATTAAGAACTTTTAATTCAAAAACGAGCTTTAATTATCAAAAAATACAACATTATCCACACACAAAATCCCTCCCTTAACAAAAATGCCTTTATCAATTCCGTCGATTCAACTCGCTAAAAAATAAAGCATAAACGCGCGCGAAAAGCGAGCCCGCAGACGCGGCGCGTAAAAGAAAATAGCTATCTACTGGCTCGCGCGTTTGGTAATACTCCCGTGTAAATTGATAATTTATCGCCTGGCTCGCCCGATGGACCAGCCACTCGCACGTCCGTAATTTAATAAAACATATCGTCGCCTCGGGACTGTTTTGAGCTCGCGAGAGTAGAGCTGAATTCACGCGCGAGCGATCGATGGACAATTAACGGACGCCCGGCGCGGCCGGCTCGTATATTAATATTCTTCCGCTGTAATGAAACCTAAAATTTAGCGAAGCCGATAAAACGAGTCGCGAGTTGCCCGCGCTGCTTTTAAGGGAGAGTCATTTTTTTTTTTTTTTTTTTATTGTTTGGCTGATATTTTTTACGTTCCGAGAGAAGATGGTTAAAGTGTATTTGGGTGTGCGTGGAGCTAATTTTCGATTGGATGATTCGGAGTAATTTTTCGGTATTTTAGTTATGCCGAATTCGTTGTGGCATCAGCTGAATGAGTTTTATTCGTCGGAAAATTTTTATTTACATTTATTCGTTAACGATGCGTCGGCACGTTGCCCAATGACAATTCGATAACGAAGTACAGTCACGGTAATAAATAATATCTTTCACGCTTACTTTTCCACATCATTTTTTAGAATATTATTAATTTTACGTTTTAACAAAATGTTTGCAATATGGCTTAGTATAAAACGAACATCTAAACTAAACATCATGACTCTTCAACAAAGCATCAATTCATTTCGTTAACCAAACCCATGATTGATTTGCCCAACTTATCAGATCGACCGCCTATTCGCTCCGATCACTCGCCCAGCCTGACAGTCATACACCTCGCACAGACAGTCTCATAATTACACTCGCAATTGAAATCAGTCCATTATCATCTCTCCGAATCAGCGGCAGACTCGCTCTTTCGCGGTCTTCAAGAACATCGATCGCAGTCGAACAATTCGCCCTCTAGCTCTCTCGGCCCGAGCGCCCCATGAAGAATTCAGCGATCCACTGTACACAGTAAGATATTTGCCCCCACCCCTAGATCCGTTGTACACGCGGTAAGAAGAACCGGAAGGCTACGCAGGTTACATCCTTCATCAAGTATTAATCGGGCACTTCAGGTATGTGATGAAACCGCAACTCCCTGCTCGCGCTTACTTTATTTATACAGCGGGCTTGATCTCTCTCACAGACACGCGAGTGCACATGTATGCTAGTGCGCGTACGTTCATGCATGCACACGCATACACGTGTATGTATATATCCGTATGTACGTAGACACATACACACTCACATTATGTATACCCGTTTTATCCAGCCTTTTCATTTTACGTCTCTCTTCAGTTCTTCACTTGTTCTTTCTCTCTTTCCCTCTCGCTTTTGCGGAAGCGATGCATTATTCCACGAAGAGATTTCTTCTAACTAGATTTGTTTTTCTTCTGGCAAATAAGTTGCGCAAAAAGATTTTGTTAGTTAAATACACATCTCGAGCATTTTTATACATCTGAATTTTCGATAATGTCGAGCGCAAAACTATCAAAAAACGGTTTTCTGCTCCACTTGACTAAAAATGCATTGGCCCGTCCAAAGGAAGCAAGATTTTAAATTAAAACAACCCCATCGAACATTCGCTCTTCCCCCGGGATTTCCATTATTCTTTTCCAGGCTCTCAAAATCCACTTCGGCTCAAATAACCTCGCTCCGAAAATTCCGAAAAAAACCTTTCAAAGGAAAAGCCCGACCGCACCTTAATTTCCTTACAATATTCATCGCTACATCTTCCATCCTTTCGGCGCTCTGCCATTCTTCTGGCCTCTTCGATTTTTCATCGGCCCCCCGCGGGAAATATGGCTGAGCTGAACCCCGAAAAGAAAGCCGAATATCGCGAGCGCACCTAGTCGAATATGAGCTTTGCGCGGCCATTGTTCCAAGTGCACTCGCTATTTAATGAGCGCGTTTTACCTTTGGAATTCCGGGGGCTTTGCCTGTTTTACCGTTTTTTTGGGATCCGGATTTTCTGCACATTTTGGAAGCGGGAATGGAATTTTTGTTGTAGGGTGGGATGCGATCGATTGAGCTGTAGTAAAATGGGCTTTGTCGTTAGGATGATCGTTCTGATTAATTTTATATAATTTATTTTGCATAGCTTTGTTTGTATTTAATACAAACATTTTTTTCTGACATTTGAGAAAAATTATGATAAATTAATTTATTGAATTAATTAATTTTTTGAATGTTTGTTTTCATATTTAACGAAGAGAAGTTCATTAAACCTATAACATAAATAAAGTAGTAGATGTTGATTGCTGCTTTCAATATACAATGTACATGAGATGAAAAATTTGTATCCAAATATTGCATAAAGTACTGTTTAATTTAAACATTTATTTTGATGATTTATTAATAATATATTTAATTAATCATTTGGTTGAGACCGCATTAACTATTCACCAAAAAAAATTTCTCGCAATCGATTTTTTTTTTTTTCAAGTTTTTTACATTCCCAAAAACATTGAGAGCGATTAAACGAATCCGTAAAAGGAATTAACTCGACAAAGAAAAAAGAAAAGTCACACTTCTCAAAGTCAATCTTTCACGATCAAATTAAAACAGTTGGCGCTACTTCAAGTTTTTGAATTACAACTCCCAGCCCGGTAAACTTCACTTTCTGCGATTCTCGAATTTTTTTTCCACCTCACCCTGGTGCCCGCGAATTCGAAACTATAATTCAGAGCCGGCGCTCCGGCGCAATAAAGGAGTATTTTTGCACGGAAAATTCCCGAAAAAAAAACTCTTTATGTGCCGAGTGATTTAAAGTCGAAGGGTCTGCGCGCGTGGTATAACGCCGACGAAAGTGGACAGGTCGTATTGGCTTCTCGCGAGCGCGTGTGTTGGATATTAAAACTTTTGGGGCTTGCGGTTGAATTGCGCGGCGATTAATAATACGCCGGGTGTATTATATTTGCGCGAGCGTTCTTTCAAATCTGATTCTCCAGTTTATAATTTTCTGTTTATATTTGAAGGTTGAAAATTATCATTTTTACTGTCGAAACGGTTTAAAGTTCAATCGAAAGCATGTTAATTATTACTAGCTTCATAAAAGTTTAACTCAGGTACACGTGCGCAAATGAGTTTAATAATAAAATTACAATAGTAGAAGTAATTGTAAAAATAATCTATAATAAATGTCATTAATGAACTAAAATCCGCCGACTGTATGGCACAGTCTCTAAATTATTTATTAACGAACTTTTAATTAGCGTCGCTAGTTTTACTACAACGGATTTCAAACCCCTCCCCAATGAAAGTTTAACGACCATTCCCGTATACCTCGTAAAAACAAAATATTCAAACTCTGCTCCGATTGTCCCGCGAAACTAGAAAATTAAAAATTACTCGCTCGAGCCACACACACACACAGTCAATCCCCCTCAAAAACACAGCAGCTCGTAATTGCGATTCCCCAGCTGCTCAGCGCTAACAACCCGGCAAACTAGCTCTAAACTACAGAACACGCCTTCGCCATCATCTTCACCCTCCCCCCACCCTTCGCGCGTATAACCATCATCTCCCATTTTGTCGCACCCCTGTATACTCGTCCCCCCTCTTTAAAAGCCCCGGCTCGCTTTATAACGATCCCTTCGTTCTGCCGCGTGATTTCGAAATTTTACGACTGTTTCCTCGTATATACACGTGTATACACGCGCGTGGGTGGTGGCGCGAGCGCGTCCCTGGTGTTGGCTGTTTTTTTTTTTTTGTCTTGCCCTGGCGAAATTAGAAAGGTCGTTCGAGCGGGCGAATTGCCTTTTTGATTGAATGTTCCGTCGGCGCAGGCGGCGGTGAATGCGAATTCCGCGCGGCCCGCGCGTGATAAATCGCGGCAATTGGTATGTACGCGAGTTCGTTCGTTCGGCGCGATCATTTAATGTTTTGCGAGCGAGCGCGTATCGACGCTGGGGGAAGTATTAAATTTTAAAATTATGCCGACGATTAATGGGCGCTGGGTAGGTGGGGTGGGAGGGAGTCGATTTATTTTTTATTATTTTTTTTTTTTTATTTAGCAATATTAATTCTAATGTGTAATACTACAAGATTTTGATAAATTATTTTTAGGCTACTAATCTACTTTTATGTTAATGGTATTCAAACAATAGATATAATAATTGTTAGATTTATTCTTTAAAAAATTGATTTTTAATATCAATAATAAATACATAACCTATTGCTTTACATAGATAGCCACTCACGCATACACACACGTACGTACGCACAATATATATTAAACTCCTCTCAAAATCTTTTTTTTTTTCTAATATCGTCTCTTCTTTAAGAAGCCCGCTCTTCAAAGATAGACAAGGTGATAATAAGATAGTTATTTATTTTAATAGTTTATACTAGTGTTAGCGTAGTAACAGTATAGTAACTATACACCTTATCGCACAGTGTCACTTACCTTTCGACTTTAAACTCTTTGTTTTTTTTGGAAGTCTTTTTATCGTAGATAGAGTATTAAGACTTTAGAAAGCCAATTTAAAATTCAATTCACTTTAGTTGAAGGATAGTCACTTATACCTCTATTGTACAGTTATAAAAAATATTTCAAAAACTCACAATCATTTCAATACTGCAAAGCGTCACGCTCTCCATCACCAGATAACATTTTCATCCTAAACGCAAGTAAGCCAATCAAGTCATTCGTCGTACATAACACGGAAATCGACGGCTTCTATGAAGGCGAAACCACCACTTCCCACTTATAAGCGGCCCGAAATTGCAGTGTCGCAGGCTCGCGCGGCCGCAGCACTCGCGCCAATAGAAATTAGCATAATCGCGTGATTCGTATTGGCAGCCCGTTTGCTCATACGCAGACATATGTGTGTGCTTGCAATTCAATCGACGATTCGCCGCGGTGCTTATACAGACATGTGCAGTCTGACGGCTCCGCTCGCTATCTGTTTCACTTCGTACCTCGTTTTCCGTTAGCGACGATGTTTCACTCTGGGAGGAACGGTTTGCTGAAACTCTTTATTTGGAATTTGAGCCGAATTGTTTGATGAGAGAAATTATTTTTAGTTTGGGTATTGAATTTTTAGGCTTTGTAAAAGTACTATGTGCTCCAGAGATGCACTTTCGTCGTCATTATTGAATTACGTCGAATGCATTCTTACGACAGGAATATAAAAGAAATATTTGAAAATCAATACTTATAATTACAAGATTCAATATGTTTTGGTTTTACTTTGTATAATTATTTAATAAACTATGTGTTAAATTATTTAATAAAAGAAGAAAAGTATAAATATTAAACCAATTTCATACCGTATTATTATAAAATATACAATATTATTTTCGCATATGTAAATAAGATGAAAATATTCAAAGAAGTAAGAATAAAATACCAGTGCAATATCTAAGTAACATTTTTATCAAATTTCAGATTTTTTTACTTTTGAAGGAATTTTACATAAAATATCTACATTTTTATTTTACCAGGTCATAAGAAATTTACAATAGAATTATTTAAACTTCATTAGGGGAAAGCCAGATTAGTTTAACTTTACATTTAGAGTTTAATTACATATGATGAACTAGTTAATAGTAACATTTAGAAATATTTCATATTTTGGAAGCAAAACAGAGTTGTTAATATATTCTTAATGATTGTAAGAAACCTCATCTACTGGCTGTTTTTGGTAAAATGTAAATTATTCAAATATTTTTCCAATACAAATACTTAATACCCTTTTGCCCTAAAATATACCAGCTTTCTTCGTCGATATTGTCGTTACTTATACGAAATTGCTCGAAAAATTCGAACATCAAAAAGAAATTTTTTAAAACGTTTTCAAAATTTTCCTACAAGGTTAATAAACAGACTCAAATTATCAAATCAAATTTACTATTTCAAGAAAGCTTCCAAAATATCTCATGATAAAATAAATTGAGTATAATTAATTGAAAAAGATTCGAATCAATCGATTTTAATTGATTCAATTAACTATTTTCAATAATAGAATCGATCTATATCTTGTCGGAACTAATCGCCACTTTATCCGAGCACATTTTTTTCGAATATCAATGAGCTCTTATGTCGGTCAGCGCTTCGTTCCTCTCGATTCCGTCATGCGATCGGGCAAACTCGAGTTAATTACAATGTTGGAATCGTCGGAACAGCAAATATACACCAGCAGCTACTGGAGGTGACTTGCATCGGTCACTAAATTTGCAATGAGCTTCGAGCGGGATAGTTACTTCTGCATGAGTTACGCAAAATCAGACTGCTTCACATCAGGTTGGAGGCTTGATTTAGTTTGGAAAGTAGGTACGAGTAATAACGTCATAATTGTAGTAATTTAATTTGTTAAAAATTCTGGATTTGTCTAAAAATTTGAATATTGATTCGCTGACTTTAAAAATGGAATCGAGATTTCAGTCTTCATTATCAAACAAGAATAGTGGAAATTATCTAATTAACTTACTTGATGCATGTCTATATACTTTTTAAGTATATCTAGATACTAGCATCAAACTGGCAAAAATTCTAACATACGGATTTCATTTTCCGCTTTAAAGAATCCATTTACAAAGTTTCAGTCAAACCTGCGATAAATTATATGGCTTTCATTGCTAATTTTTGTTTAACTTATCGTTTACTTTGAAATCGACATATTAAAGTCAAAATTTTCGCAACAATAATTTAAAAAGTATTTCATTTTTAACCATATTTTTTAAAATTAAGCTTTATAACAAAAAAATTGGTATATTTAAGCATCACGTATGAACTTTTCTTTAGATTTATAAGCCGAGCTATATTCCAAAAACCAAACCTGTCGAATCTTCTTTATGATGACCGTTCGAATGGATTTCGGATATTTTCGCACGAGCGACGCCCGCATTTGAATGCTCGTATATACATATATACCTGTATCCTCCCCGCGCATATACAAGCTTATACCATGTACGCATATGTACGTCTCCGTGCATACAGAGTGTAATCGTATAACGGCAGTCAATGTTCTGGAAAGCTGTTTGTCTTCTCATCTTCGATACTCTGCTTCCTGCGATGACCTTGCGAGCATGGTAGAAAATATTGAAGCCGTTCAATTTTTTATTTGATTAAAAAGAAGCAAAAGATTACGTGAAATTATTCAGTAAATATTTGTTTTCTAAAGTGTTTTTCGTGATAAATTGGTAATTTCATGCCGTGTTGGAAGCGTTGGGATAATAAGCAGTTTGAATTCAATGAAAATTTTGTTTTCTACAAACTGAAAACAAAAGTATCTTTGAAAATTTTATTTTTCAAATTTTCCTAGTCCTCCGAAATCGACCAAAAATTCAAAAATACATTTTTTAACGCATGACGGACGAAAATACACTAACATTGAAATAAAAGTTTTTAAATATTTGCGTATATATTTCTTCACTAATATTACAACAAAAAAATATTTTTCCACATTCTTTGCTGCAACCAACACTTCTAAAAAACAGAAAAATCTTCACGCTTAAAAAAGTTGAAAAAAAAAATAGAGGAAAAAACATTCAAACTTTCATAGATCCTCGAAGCCCCGAAAAAAATAGTTTGCACAGTTTTTTCAAGCGAATACTTGAATTTCAGTCCTCCCTGCACCCCCACCCCTCCGATAAAAGTTGTATAGCAGTAGCAGTAGAGCAGCAGCAGCTGCCGATTCCCGCGCGCCTGGAATCTCCAATATATACGGCAAGCGGCGGACAGCGCGCGGAATTTCCGGTAGGAGGCCGATTTCCAGGTCCGAGCGGAAGCCCTATCCAGCTGCAGCCATGGCCGCTCGAATACTTATCGAGAGAGAGAGTGAGCGAGAAACCCGAACGTACCGTTAGATAATTCGAGCCGTGAGCGCACGGGAAATACAAAATCTCTATATAGCTGGGGGAGGTTACGGATTCCGTATAGTTCTGTACTTCCAGGTACACTTTGGATGGAAGGCTCACTCTGTTCCTCTGATTTGTTGCTTGATTTTAGTTCCGAGGGGAGAAGGAAAAGTTTGCGATAACCGGAGGATGAAGTTTTTTAGTTGGTTTAAGGGGTGGAGTAACGTGGTTTTTTTTTATAATATGAAAGAATGAGAATTTTACGTGGATTGAGTTGTAATTATGTTGGTTAGTTCAAGCTGTTAAAGTTACTAGCTGTAATAATAAGAAAGATTACGAAAATAATATAGAATTATCAGGGGTTTTAAAGAAATTATTAAGAATAGATAGCACTTTATTTCTAGTGCTCGATAAAGCACCTAGAAGATAATAAAATAAAATGTTTTTTGAATCTACCAGGAAAATGAGGTTAATTATTGAAAAAAATGCGTTTATTATTAATTCAGAAATAAATATTAAACTAATGCAAGCAGTATATATGCAGTATAAGTAAAAGCCACATTACCTATTGTCAATATTATATACTGATAGGTAATGCGATTATACGTACATACGCGCACAAACGTGAATAATGTTATTAATACATACGGAGTGATCTCTAATTGTTGAAAGCCCTTAGAACTACACAGCAACCTTGCAGTAATATTTGGGTCAATTAATCCATATTGACTGCTTATATCCGATTTCCGTTATTATAGGTACAAATACATTGATAAGGAATAATTAAGTATCATCCGGTGAGCATATGCGCAATATTGCCGAAGCAGTTGATCTTAATGTATATATGTAATTAATCTGGCGCTTGTGTATCTAATTATTATGTATTACACTACAGCCTCGTAATATCCTCATGTAATAGCGGTTAATTACAAGAGATTAGTATTTGATATATCTCAATAATAAACATCTGTGAGAAGCATCTATTTAACTTGATGAATAAGCAAATAACAATATTCCAATCGAACACGAAAAATAAAAATTAATTTACTTCAATTTATGGAAAATATGTTCCGCCCACCGGCACTTTCTACAAAATACAAATAAACCCATTTTCCATAATTTGAATAATGATTTATTCCTGTCATAAAACGAATTCCGAATTCGGAATCAGGAATTCATTGAATTTCCAGCCGCACGCCTAATACACATTTATTAAAATTTCAAATTGTTAATTTTTGATGCGCGCCCATCTCACCGCCCCACGGTGGCAATTACAACCCTCCTATCTTTCGCGTCGACCTGAATTTACATTGTAAATTGTTTTTCCTCGCGCTCGTGAAAACGGAGAATTTCTGAAAAGCGCTTTCCGCGCCGCTTACACTTTAATTAAAAGGCTAAATTGCCGGCCAGACGCGAGAGCGCGCTCGGAAAATTAATGATAAAATGAGACATCCGATTAAACCGACTGCGGCTGCGAAGACGCGAAATCGATAATCTTGTAAATCGACGACCCCTCCACGTGATCTTCTTCTTTTTTTATCCAAGCGACGCGTAATCTCGAGCTCGCTCGGGCTGCGAATCATTTTGAGTCGTGAAATTTTCTTGCTCGTTGGGTATCTAATCGGAGCTCGGGGGCGTGAAATCTGAAACTTTATGCGGATTTATGAGTATGCTTATTGGATTTTGCGTCTGATTATACTTTTAAGTGGAAATCGTTAAGGTCGATTTTACCTTTTTTTATTAATCGGAAAGCAGCAATTATTATTTTTCCATCTAGGAAATTTAATTATTGATATTTTATTTCTAGATTTAACTAATTGTATTAGTTGCCCTAAAAACAGTTATTACATTATAATTCAATAAAAGATAATTATTAAATTACTATTGAAATTCAGATTGTCAATAGTAATTAAATTTTCAAACGTATTATTTCTGAAGCTGGAGTTGAAACTTCAGCAATAACTAACATATTAAACAAGTAACATTTAACCCTTTACTAAATTTCCAACGAACATTAGAAATCGCCATTTCCCCAAACTATATGCAAAACCCGCGGCTCAGCGCTTCCCAAAGTCTCAATCCAGAATTTCAAATCCTTCCCCGCTCAAAATTCTCCTCACACGTCTCAGCGCCGCAAATAAAAAACCTCAGCGCTCAACGCGCCCGAACACCAGTTCCCGGAAATTCTGAAAATCCGGCAATTGCGAGTTCGCGGAAACTGTAATAAGGCCTAATGAGAAGCGACGCTCGCTTGCTTCGACGAGGGGCCCCCGGATACTGCAATCCCCGCTTCACCACCCCCTCCCAAGAAAAGGAGAAAAAAAATCTACTCGCGAAGAAACGAACAACCAACCATAAAAGACCGGGAGCTCTCTTGGCGGGAGAAAAAAACTCGGCAGGTAGAGAAGAAAAGCGAAACACGTCGAACGAAGCGCGGGCCGAAAGTAAAGCACAAGCGGGCAGGGTATTAGCCAACGTGACGAGAGAAAGGGTCACGTATAAGGCGAGGCGCTTTTAAGGCCGGGATTTAATCGACGGTGTAAACGGTCACGACGCCGGATTAAGGGGCTTCCAGCGGCCACCCCCGGCCGATGCCGGACTCTAAACCGCGGAAAAAGCACTTTTCGCGACTATACTTTTTTGCGCTGTAACCCACCGTTTTTCTTATCCGTGTCTTCGACGGGGATACTGCGAGGATGAAAGTTCGATCCCCTTTTTTTGGAGAGACGGGTGAAGTTGACGGATTAACCGGTTTTGACTGTTTTTTCCGGTATGAGGAGCTTCTTGGTGACAGCAGTGGGATTTATTTTTCAACCTCCTTATAATGGGATAGATCGATACGTTGAAGTTAATTTTTTATATGGTGTGCGTAAAGTGACGTTTTAGGCATTTTAAAAACTTCTTAAATGCGATTTACATTTCCTAATAGAAATTTAACCATCAAAAATGGCTGGAATGTCAAGATGTAGCTAGTTTTCACCTATTTCCCATCTTGCAAAAGATTATTAACTAGCCATAAAACAGAATCCATTTCCGCTAGGGCCACTATATCAATGAATATTGTTCGACACTTGTACGAAAAATTGATTCTAAACTCAATAATTACCACTCTCATGTGAAAATCATCTTTTCACACTTGTATGGAATACTACTTTAATTTAGATAAAAATAATTCATTTAATTATAAAAAATTTACTTAATCATAGAAAAATTCATTACTATAAATACACAATAGCTACAATATCTTACCCCGGCACTAGCACAAGATCGACATATTCCTCATAACAAAATCACGCCATTGTCTTACCGTCGCTCCCTCGGTTCTTCAATAATTCAGCGGCAAGCGCGAGGAATCCGCACGACACAGCAGCTCTCGGCAAGGAAGTGCGAAGTTCGCGGCCGGGGAAAAAGAGAAACTGTTTCTCCGTGCTCCGGAATTTCATTCAGCAGCCCCGAGCAACGCGGCAGCTATTGCGAGACGAAAACAAAACGGAGATTGAGAGGTTCATTTAGCGAATTTTCGTTTCTCTTCCTCGTTCCTGCCCCTTCCTCTGGCCCAGAATCTTTATGCAGAGACTCTGCGGATGCATTTGTGTACGCGATTATTTAAATGTAATTCAGCGCTCGAGCAATTCTCGCATAAAGTCTTTAGATTAGTTCCGCGAGGAAGAGGATGTCGGGGAGTGAAAATTGGCCCGGAGAAGTTAAGGGTATTTGAATATCGCGTCTGGCGCGCTTTAAATATTAATAAATTTACGACAATTAAAGTGGCTCCGATGAAATAGCGCGCGGGCGGCTTAACTTTTCGTTCGACGAGATAAACGAGAGAAAAAGCGTAGATACAAGCGAAAGGAAAGCGCGGCTATCTCTGCCGGCGCTCACTTACAAATGCGCAATTATAGAGCTGCTTAATCCAGCGCGAGTTTACGGAAGAGGAGAAAAAAAAAGCGAGAGAGGAGAGAAAACGAATTCCGAAACGACGGAAAAACAGCGCGACAAAACAAACGATGGAGAGAGAAAAAGAGAATAGTTTAGTCTAATTAACCAATCAGGGCCGTTCCTGGAAAGAAAGAGGGGGCAGAGAGCCGGGTCAGGAAGCAGCCGACTCCCGAGCGGATTTCCCCGGCTGTAATTTATTCAGCTTTAAGTTTCTAGTTGCGCTCGTTCGCCGAAATTCTCGTTATGCGCGCCAAAGCACAAATCTTTTTTTTTCCCCTTTACTAAAGCCCGTCCCCGTGAACCAGGCGTGGTTTCATTTCCGCGTGTAATTGATATAGTTTAGTTTACGCGGGCACAGAGAGGCCTGATAACGTTTTGCCAGCCACTTTTTCGAGCTTACGAGTTTATGTAAATAATATTTTTGAAAAAAAAAGGAGCGAGGCCGCCGGAGTTTTTTTGCGGTGGGCTCGACTAAAAGGATTTCTTTGTTTCGCTCGCGCGCGGGTAAATTTACGGTTATGCGCTCGCGCGAGCTAATAGATGAGTTTTATAATGCAGTCGCAACGGCATTATAAATAAAAACGGCGCTTTGGAATTATGATTTAAAATTTCTCTGATTAAAACGTCCGCATGCAGTTTGTCAAGGTACTTTAGCGCGCAAAAGGCAACTGCGCTAATTGCCTTAATAATGCCCTTATGTGACATCAACAAAACACTAACCGTACGTCCAGGAGAAAAAACAAGCTCTGCCATCCAGCGCGCGAGCTTTAAGCCTAAAATCCTTGTTCGTTTATACGCCTAGCCAGAGAGCGAGAGACAGAGTATTGACTTAAACTCGGCTCACGTTTTGTCTGCTCTCTTCTAATATGTCGTGAATTCAAATGGCCGGATGGGGGCTGGTTTATTTTAGTTTAGCTTTTCAAGAGTCAAAGCTCTCCCACTCTCTATCTCTCTTGCCTCCAGCTCTCCCCCGGGGCTTTTAGCTTTTCAGAGCCTCGAGTGTCCTTAATGTTTCAGCGGCTCTAATCCCCGGGACTTACGAGTACTCGCGAATCCCGCTTGGCGCTCGCTCGCACGTTTATTGCTTTATCGAGTTCGATGTGTTGGTTTTGTCAATTACCGCCGGCTCATATTGTTTCTTCTAATGCCCCGGCCGCCGGTACGTTTTAATTAAAATAAATTTAGTTCCCGTAATGGGGAATTACAGGACGGAGAATGGGTTGACGTAAAGCCGATCTTTCTTTTTTCTTTTTCGTTTTAAGTATCGGTTTTTATTAATTTTCCCGCGAGCGTTTCTTCTTTTTACCGGGGGGCGGAGAATTAATGGGAGCCTGTAAAATTTTATTGTAAGTCGGTTAATTTTGCTTTCCGATGTAACGCAAAGGGGAGTGCGTGTGCTAAGAAAATTAAAAATTTAAAGGAAATTTTAATTTTTTGTACTCCGCTGGGTGCAGATTAATTGGTAAACAGCGATTTTACATTTGCAAGTTTTATTGGTGCTCCATTTATTTTGATGAATTAAAAAACTAATTATAAATTTATATTTTCTATAACAGTTAAAACACTATACTAATAAAGATAAAAGTTTCAACGCATAAAATGGATGTGGAATTTTTATTAATGCACACAATAATAAAACAGAAAAAAACGTTATTAATATTTTTACACTCCCAATCCAATACTTTATCCAATTTTATTAAAATTTCATTTTACCACACTTCCAAGTAGTACAATCCTTCACAGCCAGACCTTCCCACACTCCCAATTTCACCATCGATATCAAGCATAAACCACACTCCCAGCAAAGCCAGCCTCGAAACTACATCCGCCGAATTGCGAAAGCATCTCCACCCTTCCTCCAGCTCTCTATCACAGGCCATTTCCGCTTAACGACCGATACGCTCCCTAAAAGTGTCAGCCCGGCCTCTAATGAAAATGACAGCGAGGAGGTGGGCCAAGAAAGTGGATATCCAGCCCGACTCGAAATCCACGGAGCTGCAATCGAACCTAACGCGCGCATCTGGCGCCCTCGGAAAGTCAGAGCGAGAGAGAACAAAGCGACAGTCTCGTAAGCGATTGATTGGCGCGCGCGGATGGAAAGCGCGAAGATGGAGAGGACTTCCGAGATTCGGGGGACAGGCCACTAAATTTCCCGTCCAATTTCGACGACACCCCCGCCCCCTGCACGTACGCGCGGCGCTCTCATTGTCGACATTGCGAGCGCGGATAAAATCGAGCGTCGGGAATTTGCGGCGGCTATTTTTTAACGCCTCGCGGGGGTGTGCTGTCGCTGCGGGCTGGGTTCTTTTGTTTTTATTTTTTTTTGTTTTTGTTTTTCAGGGATTTCGAAGTGCTTTTTGGGATTTGTTTTTTCAGGAGAGTGATATTGGAGTTCGGGGTTGTTTAAGGAGGTGATGGGAATGCTGGTTTCGAGAGGAGGATTGGAGATGATTTTGTGGAGTGATTTTAAGTTATTGTTGTTTGGCTGTTTTAATTTGCTAAAGGTTTAAGAATTATGATTCTTTTGTTTATCTAATAGAATATATTTATCGTATAGGGCCTTTAGAAAATTTAAAAATTATTATCTTAATTAAATAATTAAATTTTGGAAAAACATTAATTTGAAGATCAGTTTTGTAATTTACAAACAACTTAATATTATGTGCTATCTGGTGGTACTAAAATTAATCGCGCTTAATGTTTTCGTTACCAAATACGTAAATTAAAAAAAAAACTGTGAAACAATTGTGATTCCCATTAAATACAAATTACCACTGTAAACACTTCCGTCCGCTCCTGTGTTAAAGGAGATACAACACAAAATCCAATGTTTCCGCTACGTAAAAACATCGTAACGTCATGCATTTAATTCTACTATCTCCACAATTCATTTACCGGCGTTAAAAGTATTATTTTATTTTCTATTTTTTTTCTCAACTGAATGTTATTGTTGGAGACGAGCATGAATTACACATTTTTTGCGCTACGCTAATTTGTAAGCCTTAAGTTGTCACTTTGATTATTGATCCATTTCTTTTTGTCCTACAATTTTATTTGCGCCTTTAGAACTGTCAATCAAAGTTATAGAATTTCTATAATCAAAATCTAGAATAACCAGTGATGCGCAAATCTATTTTCATTTTAAATCCGCTAACCGAATGCAATGACTTCGAACTGGCTTCGATCTATGAAAATCATGTTTGACAGAATAGTTTTGTATCTAAAGAGAAACGAATAATATTATAACTTTAAAAGTTTTTAAATGTTTGGATAATTATTGAATTAAAATTATTAAAGTTAATTTAAATATATTGTACGTACAGATTCATATAACACTTATTTAAAAGCATTTAATTGAAATTTATAAATAGATTAATCCTTTTTATTTATTTCAGAAGTTTTTTGAAACCAAAATTCTGTATTAAGAGCGAAATTGTTTCGATAGCATTTATTTATTTATTCGTTCACTTATTCATTGACTCATACAGATGTAACCCTTTAACGGTAAAAATACAAGCGACACCCAATAAATAATAACAGGCTAATAATTCGATCCTACCTAATAATAAATGTTAGAAAACATTTGATTAATACTTCCAATCTCCAAATAGCATCCCTTACTTCATCGACCCACCCAACCCAAAATACAGACCCGCTCCCCACTATATTGTTTATTCAAAAGCCAATTTCTCAGCACATCCAACAGCCCCAAAAGTACCAAACTCCTCTTATTACCCCGCCGATCAATCAAGAAATATCCTCATCTCCATCACCACTTCCAATTTCATTATTCATCTCACATTACCCTAGCGGCGCGTTAAAACGCGACAAGCCGTTTACGGCAGCGTATTATTTTTTTCTCCTCCTGCACGCCGGCCCTCTTATAATTCCCGCTCGCGCGCCACGGATTTTACTGGCAGATCCACCCCTCCGCGCACTTCATCTTCTTGTAGAAAAGGCGGGGGAGGGGGCCGCCAGAGAAAAGATAATGCCGAGGCTGCGGGGCCGCTCGTCGCGATCTTATCAGGGATAACTCTGTCGTTATGTGCTCCCGTAACGGCGCGCCGCACATTTTCGCGTAAATTTAGCTGGTTCGAGCTTTAATGGAGATGTTTTACGCGCTCCTCTTCGCTTTTGCGTTTTTTTCTTACTCGGGAGGCCGCCCCTCTGTCAGCCCTGTCGCGCTGAGTTAACGCGTGTTATGGTCGGATTAAGGATGAATTGCGTATAAGGAGGAGGACGTGTCAATATTCAAGGCTGCTTTGTGTCAAGACGATGGTTTTTCTTTGTAGGCTCCTGAGACTTCGTTTTTTTTTTAGTGCGAGAGTCGTTAGGTAGTCCATGAGTAAATGTTACCAGCTGTTTTGTAAATATTTTTATTTTTTACTAGATGTTTAACCAACGGCATTTGTTTAGAGAAATTAATATTCCTAATAATAATTTATAAAAAAAACCTAGCATTTTTTTAAATTTTTTACGTATTTAGAGTAAAACATCAACCTACAGATGCTCATTTCTTGAAACGCACAGTCCCGGACGCTTCCTCTATGTATTGGAAAGTGCATTATCCGCGAGGCTCAACATTAACGCCGTAATCGTTAAAACTTCACCATTGAATCCAGGCGCGCGTTGCGCTGAAAGCCGAAACTTTATATAGTCCTTCCAAAGATGCGCGCGTGGCCCATAGTTCTTGTAAAGCCGTAAAGGATAACTCTAGAATCTTTCCAAAGAATGCCCGAGCGACTTTACGATTTTGCACCGCGAACGCGACTCGTGTACGCTAGATAGATAACTCCTAAGTTCGCTTGTTAAAAAGCAGTCTATGGGAGAGAAAACTGTTCATTGATGGTTGAAAATTAATGTAAGCTTATTATATCTACATAGCACGGTTATAGACAATTCTTATTATCAATGTACTGATGTCTAAACAAATACTACCACACATATTTTGTCAGTTTCAATATCGTGAAACTTGAAATTTAAATAATTATTAGATTCATAAGCTTATAAAAAATTATAACGTTGTAATTTTTCATAATTTCTTTTGATTTATTTTTAAACTTAGATGAAAAAAGAAAGAAATATAAATGTCCGTTTTTAAGAATTATGCTCTGAAAAAATTTTAATAATTATAATATTAAACGATAAATAATAATATGAATCAAACTGTCACATTAAATCAAAAACTTCTATAACATAAATTTCTTTTGTTTTAAAAATTCTTAGAAAGATACTGCTATGACATTTCTTTATAGTCTTCCTCAAATAATAAACTTTTATAACTAAAAGCAATGAATCATATATGGTAACACCACTATCCTACCATAATAAATACCAAACACGAGCGTAAATAGATAGACCCTTAAATATTAAGACTCTAATATCAAACAAAATAAAACATCATCAAAACGAACCATCGCAAACCCAAATTAAAATTCGACTTCTCAATTAACCCCCTAAAATCCAAAACCCCTTCAAAACCGAAACAGCTGACTATGTAAATAAAACAGTAGCTCACCGCGCGTTGCCTCACTCGGCAGAGACAGCAAAGTTGCGCGACAACTGCAACTAAGCCTCGATAACTCTCGGACATAAAGCCGCCCGTCCCACATACCGCAACAACAGACGGCGCGGTCGCACGATTTCAAAACTCTTGGGCCGAATTTTCGGAAAATTCGCACCCCGAGCGCAGAAAACAACACCTACGCTGCGGGCTCTGCGGCTCTCCGCACGCACGACTTATACATATGCAGCAATGAGGGACGGCGACCCTCGCCAGTGTATTGAAGTAAGTAAATTACATGCGTGATTCTACTTTTATGTGCAATTGTTATTAGAGGTGCACGCAGGTTGGTTTAATTTATTCTCCGAAATTTAAGGAATAAATTCATGTCGAAAATGGTTAGCGATTTAATTTACTACTTATAAGAAGTAAATTTCATAAAAAAATGTATTTAATCCATCAAATTTTAAATGTAATCTTTATAATGAGCAAATTTCAAGAAATGAAAAAATTTACTACTTATAATGACTTAATTTTTTACTCTTTATAAGAAACAAATTTCGAAGGAGTAAATTGTGACATCGATTAACTCCTTAACTTTTAGAGAGTAGCAACTTTACTAATGCATCCTTTTACGTCATCATCCATCACGTAAAAACTTTTCAGTCCACCGGCACCAAATTCAGCTGCACTATTTCAACTCCCAGCTCGCACTTCCCAATCCTTAACAATTTTTGCACCCAACCACAATATCCTTCTCGCCTCCTTCTACGCAAAACGCATCCTCACAGATCCATCAGCGCTTAAACCCGTTACAACAGTCAGCCTACAACCCACTCCCAGCCAGAAAGACGAAGCGGAGGTCACAGCCGCACACACGAGAGCCAAGCGGCAAGCCCTCGAGTCATAACCCAACCTGCGCTCGGGCGCGCGTAAACTCCCCTCTACATATACGGGGGCACACGTACGCAGCCTATGACCTCTCTCTCCACAACTACATGAACGCGCGCGTCCGTATCTTCGCCCGGAGATATCTGCCTCTAAATCACATTGATTCCTCGTTAAAACTGTGATTTACAGCTCCCCCGCCCCCCACGTCAGGCGCCACGGCCGATTCCGCATCCGCGCGCCAAAAGCGCCGGGCGGCCGGTTACTCTCCTATATACGCGGGCTAGAGAGAATGGCCGACGCCCCGGGATTAGCGGTATCAGCTGCTATCTATGATTACCTCATTGCCCCGCGGTGTAAGCAGATAGCGGAGGTATGCTTGTTTTTTTTTCTCTTTTTATTTGAGGGGGTGAGATGGTCAGGTGCGAGTGTTTATGGGAGACTGTTGGGATTGGGATATTGGGGGTGGAAGAGGACTTTTAAGAAGAGGTTTGGGGATTTGGTTGCTTGATTGGATGAGGTTAATTCAAGTGATTGAAAAGTTGTGTAAGATTGTCTAGTTATTGATAATAAAAAAGAAAACTCTCGATTAGTGTGATTGTAAAAGGATTGTGAAATTTTTATTGATTTTCCTGGTGCATTCAAATTGAACCTTTATTTTAGCAATCTCTTACTTTCTCACAGTATGTAAATTATAATGTAACCAAGGAATTATTAGCTTATTGTACTACCTAGTCTGTTGTACTGTTGCCAAATTTGGTCACTTTCTATACGAATTTTAATTAATAAAATTAAATCTATTTAATGCTAATTACTACAATTATATATTTACTACTTGAGCATAAGAATAAAAAGAATGAAAGATATTTACTTCTTACAAGCTCTAATAGCAACTTGAAGCATAAATATACTGGTCCCTTGTAGTAATTGTAAATATATACAAACATACATAAAAATATAAAATAATTAAAAAATGTTTCTGATATAATTGCGACTATTTTATGACACTTAAGTACAATTATCTACATTTATAATAATTTATGAGAATTTATATTTCATGCAAAATTATATTTACGTAAATAAAATAATTGTATAATTTTGCACATTTTTACACAAGTAAGATAAGCTTTTATGAGTATATAACCCCTACTGATCAGTGCGATTATTTTATAATAGCTTTTATATGTACCTATATAATATTAAATTAACGAATTAACAATAATATTTAATGAATGAATAATATGGACAATTTTGGCATTTTATTTATCGAGTGACAATCCTGCCATTTATATCCACAAAATATATTTTTAAGACTATTAGCAATATAAAATTTGTTAAATTGATTTTGATGACGAAATACCCAAATAATTGATAAGGAGTCAATTAAATAAATTGGACTTAAGCTTTATAAGTTGACTAGTAATTGCAATAATAATAGATAATAGATAGAGAAGTTATCGTTCGCTGGTCGTAATTTATTGATGAGGAGGAAAAAGAATTTCCCTTATTGATCTTTGCAAACCAAGATGTTATTTCTTAATTTTCACAATTACATTGTCGACGTTTCGGAGGGATTAATTACCTCCTTATTCATGACTAAAAACAGATTAAAAAGTTATAAGCAAATTATTCAGACCGCAAATACAATGCAAAATCGCAACAAAGTATAAGATAAAAACGGAAAAAACATACCTTAAGTAATCGTAAAAAGTATGTGTGTCGCAT
>UELX01003468.1:0-23146 GCA_900480035.1 Eupelmus urozonus | reverse complement strand
TTTCTTAAAAGCTATTTTTGCTTTTACTCAGCGAAAAAGGAGTTTCTCCAATATTTTACGGAGTTTTCCTTTTCATACGTGAACAGAGTTTTTGCCCATTCGAAATTGCTAAATTAATGAAATATTTTTTTCAGTGCAGTGCATCAGATTTTGTTACCATGGTAGTGTTTGGTTAATTTGTAGGATTAGTGACGACGGTTTGGTAGAAAAAAGGATCTTTTATTTTATGTTTAATAAAGTTCTGCTCTCTTTTTTATAAAATTTGAACTATTTTTACAGTCACACTGTTACTGGGTGGTTTTACTCTTAAATAAGGCGACGTTTACATATCCCTAATAAGCACACGTAGCATTTTAAAACGTTAACTATAGCAGATACATTACCTTTGTGAAACGTTTTTAAATTGTTGAAAATGACCGTCAATGTTTTTTCGACGTTATGTGCTATTAGAAGCCTTTTTTAATGAAAAAATTATAGATTTAGTCTATTATGTAGATAAACTAATAAATACGTAACTTTCTACAGAAACCATATGAAAATAATAAATTTCAAAGTATAAAGTCGTTACCTGTTGAATACTCGATCGACAAATTTCCATAGTGTTTCACACTTGATCTTTACTAAATCTTTCCTAACCTTCAACTTCCAAATAACTAAACTACGTAAATCGCTTTACTCACTACTTTATAAAAGTCAACCAACGGTCCCCCCAAAAAACCAAAATCCGACCAAACCGTTGGAGAAACGCACTTTCAAAACCGTTCTCCAATTCGCGCTCGGCACTTCTGCGCAGAATATTCCCGCGGTATTCCTCGGTGAGGCGCGTGCGCGGGTGTGCGCGGTGAAAATTTTCAAAATGGCGAAACTCCCGAGCTGCGGGAGAGCATCGCAGGGCAATATAGCCGCAGAGCTAGGGGGAGCTATCTGCGACAGACGACAGTCGTGTACACACATCGGCCAGTAGCAGAGCACCCACACAACACGTTTTTCTTGCTCTCGCGCGCGCGGCGCAGAGTGAGAAAGAGAGACAGATAGAGAGGAAAAAAAGGAAGGCACCCAGAGAGCCTGCCATATGATATGTGACGCGGGCGTGAAAAACGCGCATCATTCCGCGGGACCAGCTAGCTTATTCTGGATGCTAAGTGTACGTGAAAAGTTGCAGGAGCGAGTGAGAGAGTGAGAGAGAGAGAGAGAGAGAGGCAGGTAACGCCTACGCGCGCGCGCGCTTTTCTCTGTGTACATCTGTCGACGAGCGAGGGAAAGCGCGATTTTCCTTGTGCGCCACTCGGCTCTTCTTTCTCTTTCTCTGCTGCTGCAGAGGCGGGAACGCGGCTGCTTTATCGAGGCTCTGCTTTCAGGTGCTTCGAAGCTGCCAAGACTGCTGAAGCTGGCTTGTTCGCTGATTCAGTTGACTTCCCCTGCTGAGCGAGCTGTGTTCTCTGATGCTAGTTTGCAGGTACTTGTTGCTTCGCTGATTGCTCGATGGTAGCTTTTGTTACAATTGTACTTGGCTTTTGCTTCGGGGAAAGATGAGAGCTAGCAGGAGTGTTGCACAATTTTATACATGAAAGCGCAAGCAGGAGTTTGATTGCCGGATAGTTTATTTTGCTCGGATGCTTCTTGAATAGGGACTGATATTTTAAAACTACTTGCTTAATCCGTGGTCCATATCTATTCTGAATTAGAATTTCTTTTGAAATAAGTTAGATCTTGTGTAAACAATATGTTCTTGGAATATAAAATGTGAAATTTTCTATAGCTCAAAGGATTTAAAAGAAAAATATTTATCAAAATTAATCAAATAATGTAATATACCATGTTTACTTTTGTAAACATATAAATAGATTATGATTAGTTCGAATTAGATTACTGATACTTTATTTACTTCAATATATTCTTATTTTTTTTGTATTTATTCTGTGAATAAATACTTGAACTTATATAGTTATTTGTATTATCAGTGTAGAAAATTTATCATTTATTATCATCTGTCAACTTTTTTCTTAATACCTTTAACATAAATTTTTATAAATTTTAAAATAAGAACTTTTTATATTATAAAATATAAAATTTAATAAAAATTAATTTATATTGCACACTTTTGATATTCTAATAAATTGAAAGTTTATTAAAATAAATTTAAAAACTATTGGATATTTTTAAGTTTTATTCTGCTAGCTTTGATAGACAATGCTTATCACTGTACTTTTAATAGTGTTACTTATTTTATATACTTGATTAAATTTGTTATATGAATCAAATTTTTATATTATACAATGTTATTTTTGTAGTACTAGAGATGGCACTATACAGCAGTATAAAGTAACGCATGCCTTATTAAAACATAACCCATAAAGCAGTTCTAAAATAGAACCATTGATGAAAATTGTATAAATACTTATTTTCATTATGAAAGTAGTTTGCTTATCTAATTTACTAATATCCAATATAATAGGTAAAATATACATATACTTATATTCTAGAAATGATATAATACAATCCAAGGTTGTATTTAAAATCACAATAAATAATAAATGATCAATTGATTTTTTAATAATTTAGTGTATTTTTGTGTGAAACTATAAATCTTTAATTGTAAACATTGTTTAAATATTATTATTGTATGTTTGCACAATGCACTTTACAGAAAGTTAAAATTAAAATACAAAAAGTTCTGTGTCATTCAAAAAGTGACCTAAATTTAATCTAAAACTATAAAATCTTTAATTAGTGTTATGTTATCTAATGTTTGGTGTGAATAAGGAGCATGGAATTTCAGCTTCAATTTAAGCAATTTGTTTAAAAATAAAATAAAGAAACTAAATTTTTTAAATGTTGATACAGTGATTCCTAACCTACAAGTGATCTTAGATAAATCGGAGCAAAGCTGATTCAAACAGACTATTGTACGCCTCTTAGGTGTGTGGATCATGTCATCCACTCACAGAGCAATGTAATGACTAGCTGTGGTAGTGCAAGCATCAGCACAAAGCTAAGAGGACCTAAGAATTTAGATAAAAGTGAAGAAACATTGATCGTTGAAAGGCAAGACGACGAGGATAAAGAGGACAACGAATCATTGAAAGGTTACAACGTTACTGACATAATAAGGGCACCAAGGACAACGCTGTTCATTTGCCCTAGAAATTCAAATAACTACTCTTCTGATCATAGTTTTTCAAGGTTTAAACCAAGGTGCGGTAACTTAAATTTCATAAAATTTTTATAAAAATAGATTAAATTATTAAAAAAAAACAGAATATAAGATTTGTTATAAATAAATAAATCTAAATAATATCTAAAGTGATCAAGTTTAGCAGGATTAAAAAATAATATAGTGAATAAATTTTTTATACTTTTAAAAAGTGCAAACATAATATAAAGATATAAATGCTAATTCATCTCTTCTCATTCTCAATATTCTACAATTAAAATTTTTCTATTCCTTAAAAAATAGAAAAACCATTTCTTTATTATTAAATTCTAAGAATCCACTAAATCGTATGACTCTTTCCAGGTCCAGTGGTGAACCACGAAATGAATTTCGAATGGCTCGCGGTGGCATTAGTGGAGACCGCGGGCGCGGAGGTGGCGGGGGCGGCGGTGGAGGCTCGGGCAGCACACGGGGCCGAGCTTTCAAAAAAACCGTCGTCGATCGTGAGCCCAACGCCGACGGGGGTGGCGGCTATGCGCACCCTCCATCGAGATCGAAATTTCAAGAATCGCTGAAGAACCAGGAGAACAAGTATTACAACGATGACAAGAGAATAAATGGTAATATTGTAAAAGAGTATATTTTAAAAATGAATAGGAAATTGGATTTTATACTTATTAAGTTATTCTTGATTCCTTTAGCAGAAGATTCTAGAATTTCTAAGCTATTGAGACGCCTGTGCCGAGAAGATGATTACGATCACTTCCTGGGTCTCTGTAAACAGCTGCAGGAGGGTATCGTGGCCCCCGAGAATCAGAGATATATCAGACGAAATTTAGACGTCATCTGTGAAAATTTATTGGATTTGCTTTACAGCGGACCAAGTCTCGAAGCTAAACAGCAAGTAGCCAAATGCCTGGGACGCATTGGATACGTCGCGGATCAAGATTTTAAAAGGTTTGTTAAAAAGAAAATATATTTTTTTAACTTTTAAAAGAAAGACATTAATTTTGATTATAAAATAATGTATGATTTCAGATTTATGGACTGGTTATTCAATAAATATTCTTTGGAGCGCAAAGACGACGTGAAGTGTTTACTCATAAAATCATTTAATGAGACCTTAAAGCTTGACACTGAAACACCAAAATTAAAGGACTACTCAATGGTAATTTCTAGTTAGAAATTAATTAGAGCAAAGTATACTTATAAGACTTAATCAACTATTTTCTCTATATTATATTATTTTAAATATATTTTTATTTTACGTAATAAACCTAAATTTGAAAATTAACGAGTACGATTCGAATATGATCAACAGGCGATGATGTCGCAGTTACAGTCAGTACTGGAAAACGTGGACCGAGCGGACCTGCTGATGGCCACGGTTGACTCGATTCTCCTAATAATTGACCTTTACCCCGAAAGTTTCACCGATCACTTCCGTGACACAGTCGACATCCTCGTGGGCTGGCACATTGATTCAACGCAGCAGCGCTCAGTGGTCGCTTATGCTAGTCGCAGTCTGCAACGTCTACGCAGCTTCTGGATTGCTGACCTACAGTTTACGCTGACACTTCTAGGCCAGTTTCTCGAGGATATGGAGAGCTACGACGAAGAGTTATCATTGCCAGGTTCGGGACGTAGTTCTCCTGGCGAAGAAGACGCTTTACCTTGTCCAAGGGATTGTTTGCTGAGGATCACGTCGCTAATTGCCGTCTTTAATACAGTTATGAGGTGCATCGAGGAGCATCTCAGTCCCAGCCTGACGCCCAACGTTCAGTGGTCATTTCTCATGGATTGTCTGTCCAAGATGCTTAAAACAGTAGTAAAAGCCATTGAGCTGGATGACGGGTTAGAAATTCTCAGCAACAATGACATTGGACTTTCCCAAGTAAGTAGATGTTCGGGATATTAATGAGAGAATTAAATTAAAATATTTGTTGATGACTTCGTCTGTAATTTTTGTTCAGATTATATTTCTAATGAAAATGAATATAAATACTCTAAATGCTATAAATTTTTCTAAAATGTTAATT
The DNA here is from genome assembly GCA_900480035.1 of Eupelmus urozonus. Lineage (NCBI taxonomy): Eukaryota > Metazoa > Arthropoda > Insecta > Hymenoptera > Eupelmidae > Eupelmus > Eupelmus urozonus. Next base: position 17,953 of record UELX01003468.1, on the reverse strand, counting down.
GTACTCAAATAAAAGAACTAGAATTTTTCGTTATCTTTGATTTAAAAATAAACAATTTTTGTTTTATAGTAAATAAAGTACCTTTAAAAATTTTATTTGTTGCAGGAAAATGCTGACAGCATTACTCAATGTATGAAAAACATGAACTTATCCCAAAAGAGTATCGACGCACTATTAAAGAGCTTGAACAAGGACGACGAAGTAAACGAGGAAAGCCTCGTGAAATTGATAAAATCATTAAATCTGAAAAAGAATGATAAGAAAAATGCTAAATTCAACGACAAAGAGATTGCCTCGACACTGACGAAAGAAAAGGAAGAATCCTTGATTAACTTGCTGAAATCTATGGACCTACGTATTAAGAAAAACAACGATCTCTCCGAGGAGAAAGAAGAATTGGTTGTAGTTGCCAATGAATGCACGTTTCTATTACTTGGACACTTACAGAGCAGAGTCTCAAAAAATCATGATCTATTATATAAATTCATCGATCTTCAATTGCAGCGTGTGAGCATTTTTTGGGATGACACTATAGTATCTATGCTCAACACTATATCTAAAGTGATCAAAGAGGTATTTAAACAAAAAGTTTTAATAAGAACAAATTAAGATATATTAAATGCAAATGTCAATTATTAACAAATTTTACAGACCATTTAATTTTTATTGTTGTAAAAGATCTTTTTAAAAATCTTTTATAGGTCTCAGCTAATTTACCGTTGGACATTGTGCACACTTTGCTTGGTAAAAATTCGCAGATGACAAAGCTGCGCTTCCGTAGGACCTCAATCATTCAAAATGCGGTCTTGAACGTCTACCACAGTTTGTTGAGCTTAAAAAATATACCATTGCTGCAGGAAGCATATCGCTACATCTTAGCAGATCTGGAAAAAGCCTATAAAACACTTGTACCTACAGCTGAGACGCTTGTGTCTGAAAATCCACTCATTGACTTTCAGTATGAGAGGAAACACGCCGAAGTTATTTTAATATTTTTATTACGTGCACTCTCAGATATAGGTAGTTTATTTACTATATAAAAGATTATTTTTAGAAAAATATTGAATATTTGGTAATTATTTATATTTAATAATTTTGTAGCAAATGCAAGCAATTCCATCATTGGAATGTGGGCCTTGAAACCAAGCATACTAGAATTATTAGCAGTAAAATTGAAGCCTTATGACCCTTTATTATCAGTAGAAAGTCCACTTCTACAGTATCATATTTTATTTTTACTTTACGCTCATTGTTCAAGGTTAGTAAATAGATATAATATTTATAATATTAATACTTTCATATGAACCAATTTAAAACGAATTAAAAACTTGTAGATACAATCATTTTGTGCCAAGTTCTAGTTTGATAACGGGTACTAGTACTTGTAGACCGCTAGATATTTTTCCTGGAACATTGGAAGTGCCCACAGTTTCTCCCACTAGTGGTCATTTGTCTACAATTCTAAATCTTATAGCCAAAACCATCGAAAATAAAAAAGTTCCTAATCAGACGTTGATTTTATTGCTTGATTGGATACAAGAAATTTACGTACAAGCTGAAAATTATATTGGAATGCTTAGCAAGACTGAGGAATGTCAAACTGTAGTAGCAAGCTTGTTGATTTGCGGAGCTACTACTAATCATAAAGTTTCAATAGCAGTGTGCAAAAACATCGAAAGTTTGTTGAAAGTAAAGCAAGTTTCATGGCCAGAGGAGCTGTATTCGAACATCGTCGATTTAGCAACCTTGCACTTGACTTCATTTGATAAGACCGTTCGAGAAAGATATGGAAATCTGTTAATGAATGTTCCATTAAATATAGTTATACCAAAGTTAAATAAAGCCGGCCTACTATCAGATAATAAAGTATGAATTATATCTATTTTGACTTTTAAAATTAACATTATTTAAAATTAAATTTTTTATTCTTTGGTAAACAGAATTTTAGAGACATCCATAACTACTCATCTGAATCTCTAATTTTGGCCCAAAGACTTCATATGCGAAGTAACAACGGAGAAATGCAAGCTCAGCACTTCAAAACGTATATGGCTTTCCTTTTGCAAGAATACTACTTTGATTCCTTTGGATTATCAGAAATATTTACTTTATGTTGGCCGACTATGTAAGTTTCTCTTTACTTAATTATTTATTTAATTAATAGAACAAACAAAATAATAGGAAATAAAAATTAGATAAATTAAATCAAAAATTTTTAAGACGTTTTCACAAATTTTTAGTCTTTGCTATAAACATTTAAAAATATTAATCGAGCTAATTTATTATTAACAGCTCTGATAACGAGACGATGGCGCGCATGTACGAGCTGGCCCTTGCGAATCGCTCGTTTTTGTTCTTTTGGGGTGGTTTCGAGGCGGCGCAGCATTGTGTACTTAACAAGCTGCGTACACCTCTGGGTAAACCCCAGGATACATTTACAACAATCGAGGGTGCACTAAAGACTTTGGCTCGCGAGATCAGCTGCGCCTCTTCCGAGTTACTTAAGAAGGACAAGCGTGGCCTTGATCATCTGCTGCACGAACATACTCGAGTAAGATTATTAGTCGAGTTTTTGGAGCACCTCGAGCGTGTTATTCACAATGCCGCTGATGGATGCGCAGTTGCTCTGTTGCCTCATTCTAAGCCTGTGCGTACATTCTTTCACACTAATAGGTATGTATATTTTCTTTGATATATAATTTAAGCACACTTATAGTTACGTATTTATAAGATATTTTATAAAAGGTAAAATGATTTACTTACAGATCTACGTGTAAGGAATGGCTGAATAGAATAAGATTGGCTTTATGTGTTGTTTCCTTACATGCAGGATTAGCAACGAATGCATTGCGAAACGGCCAGAGACTGCTAGAGGATCTTAGTGCCGCTAATAGTATCCAAGGTGCTGAATTTGAGAGAGCTGTGCTGTGTACCGCCCGAGCTATGGTAATGTTAGGTGAAGCAGAGGCCCTTCAAGGTACATATTTTATACTGTTAATGGAATGTTGTTATTGATAACAACAATTCTTCTAAAATTTATAAATAAGAAAAAAATTGATATTAAAAAACATTACTTATAGGCTTATATGTATACACGAAAGAGAAAGAGCGTAAATTCGTATGGTTGAAGGCAGCGATGGAGGAAGCAGCTGGAAAACATGAATTAGCAGCTGAAAACTATCGTCAAATTCTTGAAGATCAGATTTTATCTCGTTCTGACGACGAAGCGAAGAATTCTGAAAGTCGTCAAAAGAATGAGGGAGATTCTCAGGTATAATTTTCTCTTTATTAATTGAAATAAACATAATTGCTATAAAATCATACAATCTATGCATCGTTCATTTTTTAATTCTTTTTTATAGGTTACTGTATTTTGCATGGAACACCTATCTAAATGCTACCGTTCGGTATGTAACTGGAAACAGTTGGAGGAGTGGAAGGTTCGCGAGACCGAGATTCTTGAGCATGAGAAGAACTCATGTCTACGAAAACAGCTAATGGAAAATATAGCACCACAACAGGCGACGTGTTTGCGAAAATTTGAGGAGGCCGAAGAACTGTCTCTTAAGGAACTTTCTGACTGGACACTACTCGATGAAGAAGCTAAAACTAACTGGAGCTGTGCTAAAACTATGAATGAATGTTTTAATACACTTACTAACGTCGCCCTTAAAATTTATGCTGACGAGGCGAAAGAGAGTAATTTTCTAAAGGATATTGAGAGATGTAAAAAGGTAGCGGCCAGAACTATGGAGGAGGGGCTAAGGAATGTGCCATCTGAATATTTAAATGACGCGATTCTCGTGCAGTACTCTGCTGTTGGACTCGCTAACATATTAGCCAAAGATTCGAGGAATCGAACGAATGTTTTCGAACTTTCGCAAGTAAGTGTAGTTAAAATTATTATAAAATTTTAAATATTGTTTTAAAAATTATAGGTTTAAATTTAAAAAACATTAATTAATTTTAAAATTAACTATCTTATTTCATAGGTTGACAAATTAAGCGAATTAAACTCAAGCGTACTGACACAAGTTCTTTGGTGGTCGGATTACTTTAGACGTAGTGCTAAAGGCTGCGTCCTAGAGCCGAATGAAGTAGATAGTCTGAGGCTACACGTGGCGCGCAGTGCACGCAAAGAGGGTAATTTTGGCCTAGCGCAACGAGAGCTTGGAAAGTACTTTGCGACAGAGCGAGGACTAGCCTCAATCAATGCCAGCTTTGAAGAGGTCGTCCAGGAGATGGTGAGTGGTGCTGCTCAGGTTGAATGGTCCAAGGAAAACATGCGGGCGTTCAGAGAGATGTCGAAATTATTATACGCGATGGAGAAGAACGAACAGGCGCTCAAAGTTTGCAGCGTTACCGCTCTTGGAATCTCAAGGAGTATAGTAGCTTCTGGAGAACAAGCCCCAGCTGAGCTGAGGGAGGTTGGCACTAGAGTGTTGCTTACCCTTGGTACGTTAAGCAGAAAAGTTATTAAAATATATATAAAGGCATTAGATATTGATATTTGGAATATATTTATAATTTAAAACTAAATATAACCATTATTCATTAATTTTAGGCAAGTGGATTCAACAAGACGCGAAGGTAGATAACAATCCTCAACTGGATGAGCTGCTGCGTTTTGAATCGTTACATAACGATGGTCTCATGGACAAGCTGTTTGGAAAGACGACGGAATTGATCCCGGGATCAGATGTAATTGTCGGCAAACTTGTGCAGCTTGGTGTGAATCAGTGTCCAGATTTACCGGCGGCTTGGTCTAACTTTGCCGCTTGGTGCTATAAATGGGGCAGAAAAATCGTCGATAATTCCAATAGTGGCTTGCTCACAGATACAGACAAGGCCAGTATACAGTCTCTCCTACCCATAGACATCTGTGAGACTGACCTTAATTCTATCTTCACAATTTTGGGCCAAAAGAATCGAGTTGTACCCGAAGATGAAGGTAAGATTGTTTATTCATCAATCTCTTAAAAGCATTACGAATTGTAAAGAAAAAAAAAAAAACGAGAAATAAATTTTAATATTTTAAATAAAAAAATATTAATTTCACTACTATAAAATATATTTTTTGTTTTTGTAGGTGATATAGACACTAATGATGTAAATACTTCGGAGACTATTGAGCATCTTCTGCGAAATGTTCCCATTTTGAATTGTGCTACTAAAGAACATCTAGGAATGCTAGTGGATATTTGGCGTCAAGCTCAGGCGCGAATTTACTCTTATTATGAATTATCGGCAAACGCATATTTTAAATATCTACAATTAGGTACGATGACTATTAGTTTAGAGAAAAACAATTTTAGTATTTGTTATTTTTAACTAATAATTAATTCCTATCAAAAATAAAATATCTTTTTACTTTACTTCTCTAATTAGCGAAAGATGCCAATGACTGCGAGACGATCACAGCAACTCTCCGCCTACTTCGCCTTGTAGTGAAACACGCCTCGGAGCTTCAGAATGTTTTGGAATCCGGGCTTTCGACCACACCTACAGGTCCTTGGAAAGAGATTATACCGCAGCTTTTTTCCAGGCTGAGTCATCCCGAATGCTATGTTCGCACTCGCGTCTCAGAGCTTCTGTGTCGCGTAGCTGAAAATTCGCCTCATCTTATTACCTTTCCGGCAGTTGTCGGCGCTGTTTCCAGTGGCCAGAGTCGCAGTTTTGATGCTGGATTCGATAAAGAGAATGATCAAACCGACATTGACTATTTCCTAGTCGAAGACAATGACTATGGTCAAGATGCTAATCAGGGTTTCATGGATGCGTGCTTTGCACAGCTAACAGATTGTTTGTCCAGCAGAATTCCCGATTCCGTCGATCAGGTAAAGATTTACAAGTACTTGAAAGATCTATGGGAAAGAGCAGGATTCATATATTCCCTTCAAATCTTTTTTTCCCACGAGCTGTTCAGATATACATATTTCTAGTGTTAAAAAACGTTATAATAGAGTACCAATTTTAAAACAATTTTATAATTTTAATCTTAATCTTAAACCTTTTTCTTTACAGGTTAAGATTTTAGTTAAGGAACTAAGAAGAATTACTCTATTATGGGACGAATTGTGGCTTGCCACTTTATGTCAGCATCATTCCGAAATTACTAAACGTTTTGAACAACTTGAACTTGAAGTACAAAAAGTTCAAGATAACATTTGGCTTACGCCCGAGGAAAAAGATAGACTGATTGCTGAAAAACATCGTATAATTTTAAAACCGATTGTTTTCATTTTGGAAAATCTTTTAGCAATGACTTCGGTATCTGCCGAAACTCCACATGAAAAGTACTTCCAGGTATAGTTCATTTTCAATTCCTAAATTTTATCAAATTTGTTCTTAAAGTGTATTTGATATTATTTTACTTACTATAACTAATAATGTTTGACTACAGGAAAAGTTTGGCCCATGTATTGAACGTGTTATTGATAAATTGAAAAATCCTAAAAATCCAGCTAGACCTCAGGCAGCAGCACTGCCTTTGAAACAGTTAGAGGCAAAACTAGCTCAAAAGGTCCACAAACGGGGCGCGTATTCAATATTAATGTCAGACATTAGCCCGACACTAGCGAAATTCAAAGATACCTCAATTGCTATGCCAGGAATCTCTACAGCAAAGTACGTAATCATTTTCTTCAAATTTTCTAGTTTTATATTAAAAAAATTATTCTAAATTAATTATTCATCATGATTTAATTTGAATTTCAACAGAATGGTGACGATAAAATCCGTAGATAATAATGTCCAGATTCTCCCAACGAAAACCAAGCCGAAAAAACTTATTTTCCGAGGCTCGGACGGTCATGTCTACACATATCTGTTCAAGGGTTTGGAAGACTTACATCTTGATGAACGCATAATGCAATTCCTGAGCATATGCAACACAATGATGTCGAAAAACAATGATAATGCAGCTAAAAAAGTATATCGCGCTCGACACTATTCGGTTATCCCACTGGGTCCGCGTTCAGGTCTGATTCAGTGGGTCGACGGTGTCACACCACTATTTGCTTTATACAAGCGTTGGCAACAACGCGAGAGCACTATGGCCACCAAGACTACGAATTCGCCTTCAGTGCTGAGACCTTCTGAACTCTTTTACAGTAAGCTCACACCTCTGTTGAAGGAAAGGGGAATTAGCACAGACAACAGGAAAGAATGGCCACTAGCTGTCCTTAAACAAGTGCTTGCCGAGCTTATGGCTGAGACGCCTAAGGATCTGCTTGCGAAGTAAGTAATATTGTTTATACTAATATTTTTTTATTATTTTAATTTAATAAAACTCCTTTGACATAGTTAAAAAATAAATATATAATTTCATAGGAAACTTGTAAATAAAATTATTGTTTTATTTTCAGGGAAATCTGGTGCAATAGCATAAATGCTGGAAGTTGGTGGCAAGCGACTAAAAACTACTCATACTCAGTAGCGGTCATGTCAATAATCGGTTACATAATCGGTTTAGGAGATCGTCACCTTGATAATGTTCTAGTCGATCTGAATACCGGTGAAGTCGTCCACATCGACTATAATGTCTGCTTCGAGAAAGGCAAAACTCTACGTGTGCCCGAAAAAGTGCCGTTCCGCATGACGCCTAACATCAAAACTGCCCTTGGTGTCACGGGTGTCGAGGTAAGTGCCTTTTATACTTTATTTATTTATTACTGCCTATTATACCTAATGATAGGTATAAACATTTTTTTATTTTTTACAAATTTCAAACAATTATTTAAGTTATTGATTTTTATTTGATATTCTCGTATAAGGAAAGTATGTCTAGTTGACATGCGGAGTTCGAAGTTCATTTATACGCATTGAACTATTTAATAGTAGTAATATTTGATATTCTGTAGGTAAAACATATCGTTGATTCCCAAGTACAAATCTTACTTTTCGAAGAAGATATAAATAAAATAAAAATATTAATAATGTATCAATTAAACTTACTCTCTTCTACTAGCTAATGACTTTTATACAATTTTCGATAGACTAAGAAAAATCTAAATTTATTCTTTGATCATTGTTTATATGTTTATATGTACTATTAACTTTAAATCCAAAAATGATAGAGGTACAGATTACATTTTTTCTATACTTTTATAAAATAATGAAATGAACTAAATTTTGAGCATATTTTATTTATTTCATTAATTTTTATTATTTACAAAATACTTATATATAAATTCAATGAAAGAGTAAATAAATGTTTATGATCTATATTTTTTACTCTTCTTCCAAGTACTTTTTAAAATTATTACTTATCGTAATTTTTGTACTTCTTATCTGAATAGATTTTCCTGCATAAAAAACCGAACTAATCTCCTTTCCCTTAAAGCGTTCATTGTAATCAAATTGAATCTCTACGTCACGAGTGACGTAAATACATTAAGCCATATAATTCATCTACAAGTTTTTTCAAAATTATCAAAGGAACATAAATTGTCACGTACATTTATACTTCATTTAATAACTAGTGCTATCGAAACCTTCAAGATCAAACAATTCATAAAGTTTATTTTATTGTGAAATTAAAAATTACAAAACTATAAGTCAAAAGGTTAGATCTTATCAAAATGTTTATTATATATAGTACACTCAATACTGCATCAGTTATGCTCTATGTCTCGATTGTAGCTCGGCACTAGCCTTATAAATTAACTTAAGTATTCAACAGTACATATTCAAGCCACGTATAATACTGGCACTTAAAAAATTGCATTCTTCTGTTTTTAAAATACGAGTTTTATAAACACAATTCAAAATAAAATTTTCTTTTCTTTAGCAATTTTAATTACAAATATTCGTTATACTTATGTATATACTAAAATGACCTCTACGAATATCCGTTAGTCCTTAAATCGAGACTTTGATAAAATTATATAAAAAAAGTATGCATGTAAAATCCATCATCAAATTAAAAAAAAAAGTATCTCATTTTTCTTTTCTAACGAAAAGTCTCATTCATCACTATCATCCATTAAAATCTATCTTACAAGATTCATCAAAATTCCATAATCGTCTTTAATCAATTGTAATACACCCTCTTAAACAAATAGTCCAAATCAGTCTTCTTAAAAGAAACGACACTTTACTCTCACAGCACGGTAACTTGCGTTTCCTCCCCGTCCGCGTCTTTCTTACACCCATTATTATTCACCGTCGTCGTCGTAGTCGTTGAATCCGTCGCATTATTGTTGAGCGTTTTCACGGTAAAAGCCGGCTGAAACTCGCTGCGCGCCTCCATCTCTTGCTCGCGCCTCGACAGTTCGCTCTGCTTGCGCAGGTAGTTTTTGAAGCTGGAGTTGTACTCGTTGTAATCAGGCGAGCGGAATCTCAGAAGCCTGTGAAAGGCCTTGCGGAAACTCGGATTCTTCCAGGCGTAGATGATCGGGTTGATACCACTGTTGCACATAGCGATGGAGAACATCACTCGGTAGACTATGGGGCTAGGCTTACGGTCTGAATTTATGGCTTGAATCAGGGCCACGACGACGTAGGGCAGCCAGCAGATGGAGAAGCAGCCGAGGATCAGGAGGACGACCTGCGATTTTTTTTTTCTCTGCTAATTAATTGGATGATGGAGATATGGTTTTCAAAGTGCAGGGTGATTGTTTAAGAGTTTGATTGCCGAATTTATAGCGTTTTTTAAGATTAGGAGTTGAACGGAATATTATGCTTTTTGAAAGAAATAATAATCAAGTGAACCTACAAATTTTTTTCAGCACTTAAATTCTAGTTTTTTTTGTTTAAGACTTCATACAACAACTGCAAGTTTTTGTATATAAAACTACCGATTAAAAAATCTGCTGAAGTAAATAATGAAAGAATGAAGTAGTAAATCTTTCTGAATGCAAAATCATTTTTCTGTATACTTTGAAATATTTACTTTTCCTTCTGTTAATTTTTGTTATTGTTCGTTCATCACAGCTATAAATCATTATCTACCTGAATACTTTTCCAATGGCTCGAGTCGAAATCGATGAATCCGTTTCTTTTCCACCTCTGCGCGTGGGTCTTCGCTTCCTTCCAAATTCTCCAGTAGAGTAAGAAAATACTGAGCCACACTGTAAGAAATAACGGTGTCAAAACACCCACCAAATAAAACCTAAAAAAAAAATAATCATGTAATTAGTTCCTTATTTAAAATCATTGACATTATTCGAAGATAAATTCACTCTTCGAGGTTGTAGTCATCACTTTCTTACCTTGGTATAGCAGTGTCGATTTCGCAACTATTGTTCCCATCGTAGTTATTCCAATAAATCGGCATTGTTCCAACGATGAGTGCCGAGAACCAGTTAAACCCGACAATCATCAGGACGACGCGCTCCGTCACATATTCCGGGTATTTAAGTGGGTGGACAATGGCTAGGTAACGGTCCACCGCAATCGCCGTCACGTTACAGAAGCTGGCACAGCAGCCTCCCGTTAATAGTACGAATCTGTGAAGGAAACGTGCATAGTTTTTATGCTTGGTATGATAGGGAATCGGTTGTGGGAATTTAGCCTTTTTTGTTAGTATAATGATTGTTCCAATTTTGTGCTATTGTTTTGAAATCTATTGTGTTGCTGAAAGTATTTCGAGGTTTCTGTACATTTGAGTTAGTTTCTTAGGCATATTGAATATTCGTATTGGTTTAATGCTTAAAATAATTATTCTTAATGTATTCTGATAACTGTAACCTTTTTTTATTTTTTCTCGCATAATATTACCATTAGATATTCATAAAATAATGAATAAACTGATTAGGCAAAGTGAAACATGCATAATTAGTTAAATTTTGTTTCAGCTGTCAAATCCATAGTCAGTGTTACATTGTTTTGTAATACACGAGTTAATGAAAATACATAAATAGTCTGGTGAACGTTTAACCAGCATACAGCGAAAGTGCGATGACATTCGTGATAAAATTCAATTATTGACGCGGCCAGTTTTTATGTACACTCGTAAAGAGTTAATTTCGATAAAAGGATCTAAATTACCTTCTTCCTTATCTACCAACCGATGAGTTCGATTCATAAAATGACTCATCGAATTTTCGAGATTAAGGAATAAGGTGGATTCACGGGCCACGCAACACGAGTCAAGCGTTAGTTCCGCTATACGTGCGAAAACAAACTCTTATAGGATGCGTTATCTATATTTTATTTTCCCTCTCCTTTGTTTTATTCTGTTTTGCAATTTTTCTTAAGCAGAAAGATTTACGAGATTGATTTTATAGTTACGAATTAATAAATTTTCTTTATTAACGCTAATACTACAAACGAGCAATAAAAGTTCTTCTAATTTTTCGAATCATTCAATGTTTAATTAAGGGTCCGTCCTTCAGCATCAATCAAAACTCAATTATAAAACTTCGTCTTCATCCTTGATAAAAAGAACAGATCGTTCCCGATCAATCTTGTACCTCGTAACGGAAGTACAAAATAATTAAGTACCTGAGTATGCAGGCGGCTTTGGTGTCGTTGAGGGTGTCACCAATAAAAAAGAAAAGATGATAGAGCACGGCCACTCCGACCATAAGATCAGAAATGGCGAGGCTTAATATCAGCTGGTTCGACTTGACCTGGCGTAGTCGGCGGCTCATCCTCAGGGCCAGGATGGTTAAAATGTTGCCCAGCATTATGATAATCACAACCAATACGTCCACGACTACCCAGCATGTGTGGGAGCATGGCGGTTGAGGTGGGCTGTAGAATTAGATTCACTTGTATTAGATTTTTGGATAAATGGAAGTTTACAGAATTGTGAACGTATGGAATTTATTGACTAGTTTTGTAGGAGTAAGTAAAGGATGGGTCAGGGGTAAATTGAGAATTGGTCGTCTAGCTATATACTATGCAAATGAGTTTGATTTTAGATTTTGTTGATTCTTGTTTTGTGAAATTAAAATTGGCTGATTGTCTTTACGACTCTCGAGAGTGAATAGTCATATGCAAAATACTATAAAATAAAGATATTCTGCTGTTTTAAGATTTTTTGTTGGTCTTAAGAAAAATTTTTTATAGTTATGTAAATTAATTGATGATGAAATTCAGAAAGATCCTGCAATAATTAATTGGTCCAATTTTTTAATATATATTAAAATTTCTTATATTAAAGTTTCTATAAATTCGTTCGTATTTATTGATTTTGCTTCGTTAGTACAACGGTCATTATAGATAATAATTTATCATACATCATTTACACTTTAATAGTCTTCATCTTTGCTTTACAATGGATATAGGAAAACACTTGAACCTTGATAAACCTGTTGATAGCAAAAATACTTCAAATGTATTTGTAAGATTTTACTGTGAGATTAGCACACTTTTCTGGGAAATTGAATTTAATAACACGATGTAGTTGCCCTATATGCGCGATGCGTTTACATATTGCAATTGGTTTGAGTAGTATACCTTGCGTGAAAATAATTGTACTTAGAATGTCTTTCTGAAGTATTTGCAGTCTATTCATTGCTTTAATGCATTTTTTATGCTAATTTCATTTTTATAAAAATGAAGATGCAATTTTCTTTTTAAACAATTTCAGTGTCATATTTTTGTATAAATAATATTTCAAATATTCGTTTCGTAGTGAAAATTTTAAATCAACTTTGAGAATTTACATACTTAGTTGCATTGACATGTTTTATGGACAATATATCAAGTTATTTTTGCTGAATGCCATAATGGTGTAAGTACACAAATAAAAATAAAAGAAAATGCAAATTTTTCATTTGAATGCGTTTGATTGGAATCTGTGAATATTTAGTTAGCAAAAATAAAGTTTGATATTTCATGATAGACGTGTATGATTTAACAAATGAATTGCTATAAATAATTTCACTATTCTTTAATAAAGACTAAATGTACAGTTTTCTTTTAGTAAATATGCATCATTAATTATAATTATTAAGTTGAACTAAATTAATTAAATAAATTTATATTTAAATTAATATTAAATTTATATTTAATTAATATTAAGTATATATATATTAATAAAAAATTAAAAAAGCATTTACAGAAAACATTAAAAATATTCTTATGTTTAACAAGGCATTATCTTATCGACTTTTACCGAAAAGAGATTCTTGCATCATTTACTCATTTTTGAACTACTGGTGTACGTTTAATTTTTACGTTGTGATGCAGACCGCAGACCTTTCACTTTCAGTCGGTCTTTGCCCCTTCACATGTTTAATGTTTTTTCTTCGCAAGGTCTCATATTCGATAAGCATTGCTTGTATATTACGCTTGAAGGTTAATACAAATCATCATTTTTCAGAAGATCGTATAAATGCAAACGTCATGATATCATTTGACATCGTCCATCCTATCATGAGAATTTTGATCCTCGATTGAATAAATTTTTTTTAAGTGAAACAAATTAATTATCAGAAAATATTCAAATATAAGTGTATACAATTATTAGAATAATGCAATTCAGCAAAGAATATTTAACACTTGACAGAAACTAGAACAATACTTATCAAATTTTCTTTCCGGTGGTTTTTCCAAAGTAATAACTAAAATAGATGGATCTTCAACCTTTTGAAATATTACATATAGAAATATCATTTTGAATAAGAAATATTATAATAATTCATGCTGAAACTTTGAAGAATTTGTTCTATTATATAAATTGAATATTGGTTGTACTAACTTATATACAACGATACTGATGTTTAATATTGTATTTTTAATAAAAACAAAAATAAGAGACAAAGATACTTAATAGTATAACAGAAACAATTTGCTGTTTTTTATAAATCAAGTTCCCTAGATATATCATAAAATCTATTGTTTCTTCTATTGTATAGATATCTATTGTATTCACATAGATTCAATTAAACTAATTAATGGTGAAGCCTTACGTGAAAGAATTATTTATGATATACTTCAAATTATTTTATATGAAAATTATTATAATGTATTTTCTTTTGCATCCTGATTATTTTAATAAATTTTATTATATTGAAGTGTATTTTTCTATTAATTTTATTAATATTTTATATAATATTTTACAAAATTTTTGCTAAAAAATGTTCTATTTAATCCTTATTTCGCGTTATTAACATGTTTCTTAAAACAAAATGAAATTTTCTTTATTACGGGTACTCAAGAGTAGAGAAAAAGTGTGAACCGTGGGTAAATCGACTAAACTATAAAGAACTATATAAACACCGATATAGAGTCCTGATAACAAGGGGATGTGCTTATTAGTTTTTGTGTGAGCTGACGAGAAAATCGAGTATCTATTTCCCTTTCTCGACAATCGATTATTTGTAAAATGTTTATAGATGCTTGTCAATTGAGATTTTTTTTTTAATTTGTATTTAGTTGATATAGTTATGCGTAGGTTACACAAAAAATGATTATTAATGCACTATTTTATTAGATTGATTAAACGGAAAAAATTTGAAACATACATATTTATTTGTATTATATAAAATTTCCATAAAAATTAGGCTTCAACATTATCTTTCTAGTATATTTGTTTATTGTGTGAAAGTGTTCAGCTTCGTGATTTTCGAAAATCAATTCTGCAGATTAGTAAGAAAACATTCAGCTCATTCTTTTCCAAAATCGAGTTTTCACGCATTTGAAAACGCTTGAAGTCCCGTCACCGGCAAGTTTTCATTCAATAGATATATCCCACCGACTCTTTCCATTATTGTAAACAAATTTTGTTATGATTTGTATGAAATAAACAATGCTTACTAAAGGAGAGAATGAGTTCTCTCCAGATCCAATTCCCAGGCTTCAGAATTTCTAATTGATTTTACTAGATTGCACAAAGCGAAAAGTGTGAATTAGCTAAATGTTAAATTTTAACTCGTTCATTTTAATGTTAATCTCTCAAAAACACGAATCATGGCTATTTGTTTAGTTATATTTAAAAGCCACATATTGTTGAAATGAGTTTTATGGATCTTTGATATAAAATGTCGCTGCTTAGTTTAGTGCAATTATTATTTTGAACGTTAAAGTCTTATTTTATTTGTTGTATTGGAGATAAATTGCACGATGTTTAGTTTATCAGTGCAAATCTCAAAGTCCGACTTAAAGTGAATTTACAGATAATTTACATAAGTAGCATTTTTTTTATTTTCGAAAAACAAATATTTAATGAAGTTTCACTAAAACGTAAATGAGTTTATATGTTTACATAGAAGCATTTCTAATTTTACTTGAAAATGCTTTGCTAAATTTAAGCATTTGGTATGTTTCATTGAAACATTGTTTTCTTCGCAATAAACTGAAATGAATAATTCTTTCACCATAAAATTTATTTTACAAAATTTATTGATTATTTTGTTATATTTTATATCATCGAAAATTCAAATTTTCATTACACTTGGAAGACTTGAAAACCGATTATTATTACTGAAATACCGTGTTGTCATTTTTAAAAATGTTTACCAAATAGCGCGAGTGAAATCCAAAAATCATGATATCCCGATCGAATTATCGCGAAAGTCTGAAATTTGCATAATATATTATAATGTTGAAACCTTCCGAAAGTGCTGGCAGCTTAAGTAATACAAGAGATTTCGAACATTTTTAACACCACTTCTTCGTACACCACTTTTTATTAAAAAAAAAAAAATCAATTGAACGCAGTTTTCACTGCAATTATATTCACAGAAGCTAGCAAAACCGTCGAATCACAAGTAAACACCGGTACAACACTAATTCACCATCTATCTTCATTCAAGCACGAATACAGCGCCCAGCTAAACGCTATCCTTTTCATCTTTTTGCAACGACACCTCTTATTTGCTTCTCTCTCGCACTCACCCTTGGATCTTCAAATTAGCGATGATGGTATCGTTCGCCACGTCCCCTGAAGGCTCCATACCGTCACGCGAGTACTCCAAGTCTCATGGCTTTCTACATACACAAATACGCGCGATGCTGACGGCTCGAGCGCGGAAGCAAAACTGCCTTCAGATCAGCGTGTACGCGCGCCAACGGCCGCGGCTTTCCCCTTCCTCGTTTTTGTTTCTCCAGTTTTTCGCGGCTGGAGTCGTTCCCATGAAGAGCGAGTCCAATGTCCGGTGAATGAAATTTTTTGCTATAGGCACTTTGATTAATTGCCATTGAAGTTGCGGGTGACGTACTGGCTGTTCTGACGTCATGTGGGCGGATGGATGGTTTGGTCGTCATAGAAAAATTTGGGACTGAGCTATTACCGTAAGCAGATCCGCATAGGGGAGCAAGTAGATGAGCACCGTGTTTGCAAGACGGTTGCGCGGGGCTCGGTCTGTATCTAGTTAAATATACAGCCTGCATGCTGATCGTGTTATATACCTACATTTCTCTCGTCAAACACGAAGGCTGAATTTTCTTTTTCAAAATTAAAAGGTTGATGCACGTTTCTTGGGTGGTATATCAAAGGTTTTTTACTGTTCGCCGATAACAAAATAAACGACGCGTTCTCTTTTCTCATGTACCTTGGCGCCCTTATGATAATAAACGACCGATGCCGCGTTAACATATGAAATCAGGCAGTCTGCGGTTGGATTTTTAGATTTTTTAAATAATATTTATTAGTATTCAATTATAAAAACAATATTTATATTCTAACAATAAAACTTCGATGCCAAAATATTTGCAATAACATCAATAGTTTAAAAACTGTTTTAAAATCAATTTTATCAGTACTAAATCATCAATTAATTTTAATAATACTAAATTTTGCATTGTAAAAATTAATATTGTAAGTTTTCAGATTAAATTAACAATAAGATCTAAATCACAGAAAAAATTAGATTTTTTAACTAAATTACATTATTGCTTAATATTAATAACAAAAATAAATGTATTTGCATTAAAAATTCAAAAGGGGCACTAACAAAAGAGGATTTCCTACTATTGTTTCGGACCATGAATTTTGCTGAAACTCTTCCAAGGCTTCTTTCCTTGGCCAATATGAGTTTTAATCAGGACTTTCAGTGAATAAAATCTAAAAATATAACTTTTACTTAAAACTTTAATAAGCCAAAGTTTACATATGTCTTAACAAAGGAAAATAAAATAAAAGAATTAAAACATGCTTTCATTTGCTTTTTTCAAATTAAAAAAATATTATTTTCGTTTTAGATTATGGAAGCTTTGAATAAGCAACAAAAAGTCATCTAATAGATGATGCGTTATCGGTAGATTATACTATCTTGGCTCATATTACCTTATCTCATAATATAGCTAGGGAAAGTTCTTACAATGTTACCTGTGTAATGTTCATATGAAAGAATTCTTTAGTAGAATGGAAATGAAAGAATAAAATTAAACTGCCGTGTAAAAATTTGATAAATATTTCTTAATGTTTAATCAAATTGGATGGGAGTTTTCCGTTGACCCAAGTAAAGACGTATAAGGTAAACCGGGGGAAGACGCCATACTTAAGGGAAAATTTCAAATAAAATCTACACAAATTCTGTAAACTAAATTTATACAACTTATCTTGGTAAAGAACAGTATAAGCTATTAAACATATACATATATAATTTGTGTATCGCTTTAATTAGTTAACAATTAATAACAATAAACAAATGGCATCTGAAAGTGGTGGGGTAAGATGCCACTCAGGGAAGATGCCACATGGTATCAAAAAAAATTAATTATAACAAAAAACTTAAAAATAACAAAAAATAACACTATTTTCACAACAAAAAATAAATTTTAAGAACTTTTTTTAGGTAAGATACCAGTTACGCAAAAAAAAGCTATAGATGAAAAAATTATTATTTTTACATTTCAAAAATGATACTGTCACAAATTGTTTATTGTTACTTATTATCTATGCACAAAACTTTTCATTAATTCAAAAAAAGAAGACTCAAAAACAAATGTTAAACATATTGAAAATTTTATATCGACAGCAATTAATTTCATTTTTCTTTTAATTTGACATCAAAATAAAGTCAGAATAAAACAATATTTTGACCACATAATAAGC
>UELX01003467.1:0-23170 GCA_900480035.1 Eupelmus urozonus | reverse complement strand
CTATTGTAATCTATAAATAGAAGACTATTATTTCTCAAATTTTCAATCGAATCTATAATATATTTATTTAATTAAAGTTAAAAATGTTAATTTTCCCATAAGAGCTTATGTTAAATTTTTTATTTTCCAGAATTTTTTTCTAAACAATCGATGATCCCCATAAAAAATTATTGCAATAGAATTCTCAAAACTCATACTTTCAGTCATATTTTTTTCATTTACCTCTTGTTATTTTTCCTACGATGGCGCAGCTACCTTAATCTCTTATTTTGCGTAGCTACATGATTCTACAAATTTGAATATAATTTTCCAAAGAAAGTGCTTTCATGACAGCTCGCGGAATTAACTAACGCAGCGCGAATGTTCTCGTCAGTCTTGAATGAATCACCTCGCGCTCATTAAAACCAGCCACCTACAAGATCAACTCTCGATAAGATAAGAGACGTTCAGTCAAAATTGATTAGACGATACATATAAAATTGTTGCTAGCAACCAACTTGCAACAGATCTCGCCAATTCGCACACTGCAACTTGCAAATATGGCATCCTTCAAATCTCTCAGTCTCGTGGCGTTTGTTTTAGTCATAGTGGCTGCCGTCAACTCCTTAAAAATCGAGGACGAGAACAACGACATTCTACTAACTCGAGTGACGAAACAATCAAACAATCTGATCGTCGGTGTTAGAGAATATAACGACCAGATCATCTACGACGAGAACATCGCTGAATCATTCCTTATAACTGGCAAGAAGCTCATTCTGAACAGGACCATAACGACGCCCGCCAACTACTACATCACGCAGGTCAGGTGTCTGGATCAGGCTACTGACGGCACTGGAGCCGAGCCGACGGTTATCGGAGGTGGACCTAAACTAACTTTTGTGAATCTGAGGTTCAAGAGTCAGAGATGGCACGGTATTTATTTCAAGGTTGAGGTTTTCGCTAAGCCTCGTCCCGTTGGTTAAGGTAGCATTGGACAAGTTTTTGATGACGTTTAAAATGTTTAGAGTGCTGGATGAAACTTTTTTTGACTGAAAATAGTGTAAATACTTTGTTTATTCAATAAAATGCTGTTTAATTTATATTTTATTCTGTGTATTTTTGTTTTTGTCTACATTTTAATCGGTTATAGCATATTAGATACCCAGTTAAATAATTTTAATAAATGTAGAACGATTTCAAAATTAAATTTTGACTAATATTTGTTGTCCGATATCTTTTCAAAGATCTCTGTTTCATTGATAAAATAAAATATTTAAAACAACAGCAAGTGTAGCAAAAGAATAATTAATTGCTAAACATATTTTCCATTTTCAAAATTTCTATAAATATCATTATAAAATTATTTTCTTCTGCTAATGATTATATAATTCTTTAATATGAATATACAGTATCTCAATAAATCAACATATTTATGTAGAATATCGATAGTATCTTTTTCTGATCATTTTATCTACCTTGATGACATGATTTATAATGTCATCGATAGCTTTAATTGTTTTTTTGTTTTTTTATTTACTTACATAAAATGTAATTATCTATTTATGGATAGATCATATTGATTTCAATACATTAGATTATATTGGTTTTACATGTATATTACATGTCATTATAAAAATGAATTTCATCTCTTTTACAATGCAGATGATAAATAAAATAAAATATAAAAATTGGTTTTTTGATATTTGAAATCGTAACTTTTGTAACCAATATAATTAAATGAATTGAAATCAATATGATTTACACATAAATAGATAATTAAATTTTATGTACGCAATAAAAAACAAAAGAACAACTAAAACTACTTATGACATTATAAATCGTGTCATTTCTGTGCGGTAACTTTCGGGACAAAATCCAAATTTTTGTTGGTTTTCCGGGACGTACCGGGAAAGCTTTTTTTCTGATTTCCCGGAATCACAATAAACTTATTTATATCATGCAATAATGCTAGAATAGATATTCAATAATATTAAAAGTGTAATAACTGCTGTAAATTTATCATATACCATCTCCTGTCAGGGATTAACTCAATGGTATCGGGCCAAGGTAGAATCTACTCTCAATAAATAATTTTTTCGTAGAGGCTCAGCCGCCTTTCGTAAAATATTATTTCTTTTTATTTGGTTCTAATATACAACAGAAATGGATGATCTACTTTTAAGGAAATAAATGTAGGTTAATATACAATTCTATACTTATCATAAAGACTCTCAAGTTCTTTTAAAGTGTTTTCCAATTTAGTGTTCTTTTTGCGTCGAGAAATCAATTTGTTATGAATATAAGAAAATATATTATATTGTTTATTTTCGATCACATTGAAAAATTTCTAAAAAATAAAATTATTTATTATACGTGCATTTTGTTTGTAAGAAAACTCAAAAGTTGTTACAAGTAAATACCTGCAATTTATAACTTTTTGGATTTATTGAGATTGCTTGTAAAAAACATTTCGAAGCGCCTATAAAATCTTTGTTATCGTTACAGCAGTGAATCGCCATCATTAATAAAATATTTTGTTTATCATCTGCATAATTATCTTGATACTTTTGTAACATATACTGTAAGTGTTCTACAGAATTAAAGCTCTTATCAATATTTCTCATGCAAGAGATGTATTGCAAATCTGCTGCAAAGTTTCGCTTTTTAGCTGATTCTTGAAAGTATTTAGCGGCCATCTAGAAAATTAAATTTTTTAAATTATCTTAAATAGATGTCTTATACTTATAAAATATATCTACTGATACCATGTAGTCACGTTTCTTTTGAAAGTAAATTCCTTTATAATGTAAAAACATTGCATTATCTGGTATTGCATTTTCAACGAAATCTAGGCATGATTTGGCACGATAAAAATCGTATTTTCTCAAAAATCCAAGAGCCAAACGTAGCTGGATCGTTAGGTTTTCAGGTTTCATATTGTATATGTCTAAATACACTTTGTCAGCTAGGGTATATTCATTATTTTCTCTGTACGCTTGAGCGACAAAAACTCCATAGTAAGGATTTTTCGACATCTTATAAGAGATCAAAAACTCTTGTATTTCTTCGTTCGATGGCTTTGTATTTGTCATTCTTTCGGTTATTCGTCGAACTCTTCGCAATTGCTTTGCCAAAACAAAATGCCACAGTGGACAATCGGGTTGAGTTAAAATAGCTCGTCTTGTAAGAGATATTGCATTTATTTCATCGGTATAAAACATAGCAATACTTTTGCATCCATATAGTGTACCGAGATCGGCTTGATTTTTAAAACTCCCAGAATCTTCTAAAGTCTTCAGTATATTATCAGCTTTTCTCAAACTATTGGCTTTTGCGAGTACAAAGTATTTTGTTGCTTTCAAAATATGGTAAACGACTTTCAGTGAAACGTTTTCTCGCTGTAGGCTAAAAATAATACTTTCAAAATTAAAAATCTAGCAGTGCAACATTAAGAGAATTCTTTTAATTCTTATTTTTTTGTATATCGCGTGTTATTTAAACATAACATGCGACAAACAAAATAAAGAATGAAACAGTTTTTAGACTTACGTTGGTATGTCAAGATTTTCCCAAATTTCATTCGTTTCTTGTAAGCTCATAAGAGCTTTATAATTATTTCTATTTTTCGATAATGTATAAGTATTCATAATTGAAGAAATTAAAACTGGAATGTAATATTCTCCTTTTTCTTCAGCCCGAGATGATTTTGGGGATCCTTTGCCATCCAAGTTCCATGTAAATGGACACTCCAATATTTTTTTTGAGTGAGAATTCATCTTTTATTAATTAAATTATTTTTAAAAAATTACAAATAGTATTTAGTTTAGAATCCTTGAATAAAGTTGTTATCAATTTAAACAAATAAAACCGTTCATTATTAAATAATATAGGTAATAGAAATATAGGAAATAGTACGTTATTTAATACTGCATTCTAGTATAATTTTTCGCCCTCTTATAAAAAAATTATAGTTTTTCCTCATAATATTATTTATTAATTGACAATTTACAATTTATTAATATATTTTTAATTTTATATTTTCATTAGCATAAATCATGAACATATTTTATTACGTATTTTAATAAATATCTACATATATTAGTACATACATTCGTACTTCTCTCTATTTAATTATTTAATTGAACGGTTAAATTACTTACCTCTTCGTGAGCAAAAAAATATCTGCAAAGTTTCAGCTATAAATTACTTGCAACACCTAAGATTATTTCTAATTATTTTGCACTTTTCCTCAAACCATAATTGTTAATTGCTTTAACTGCGTTTCAATATTCTATTTTCTCTTAGAAAATTTTAAGACTACAAAATATGTACAAATAAAATTTTGATGTTAAAATCTTTCTTTCTTACGTATCAAATAAAAAAAGAAAGAGACTGCGAAACGTATTAATGAGAGTATACCGAAAATTAATCTAATGCACCCTCCGTTTTCTTTCTAATTTTACTCGACGAGACTACAAGAGCTGATCAAACCTTTTTGGGCGGAGCAATTCGAATGAGTGAGCCAATCCGCTTTTCGTAAAGTAATGCAATAGATGCGTTTTATGTTTTTTACCGTACACAGTACACTAGCTTTATTCTTTACTTAATTCTTAAATCTATCATTTGTTTTTAAATTACCCGTGAAAAAACTTTTAAAATATATTACGAATATTCTTTTAATAAATCAGACGGTTTAATATTACATAGTTCAATCTGGTAGTTGTTAATCTATTTTGTAGTAAACATATTCGACATAATTTTCGTCGGAAAATCGATCAAATCGCTAATAAAAAAGGGCAGCGGCAGACCTTGGCATGTTTATATATGTGCCTTTTCTCGAGACATTCTATTTTGACATTAAAATGCAGCCGGTTATTTCAGCGTAGCTGCATTGATTGTCGACCAGATGTGCAATTAAAACAAGCGTTTGACAAACCCTGTAAAAACTGAAAAGTTTGGCTCACATGCGGCGGCCAGTTTTGTTAGAATCATTTGAGTGTATACTTAGAATAGACATCAGATTTGCTAATTATTTGTTGGAGTAATCTATTTCTATAAGATTACGATGATTTCGGAGTTTTGTAATTTCACTGTCATAATCTATAAAGTAAACGTAACTATAAAAGTATATATATGAAGAAATAAAAAAAATCTTGTGCTATCAGCGAATCAAATTTTATTGCATATTTTTTATACGTAGAATAAAATGTACTTTAACGTATCTAAAGTGATCAACTCGAAAAAAGTGTATATTCTTTATTTAGATTCGGGCTACGTACTTCGGGGAAGTAAGAAATAGGAAGTGGTGATTGATATCGAGGAAAATTAGAGCGATGGGATTTATCGACTTTAAGTCTAAGACACTCGTGCTGGCATAGTAGTATATAGCAGACTATACAATGGCTACTGTTTTATAAATAAACTTTTCGCTTTATACTAAAGTTTTTTATATCTTTTTTTGAGACATTCAGATTCATTTTATTAGGGATAAAAACTATTGAATTTAGAAAGTGAGCGGTTTTAAAAAGAAGGTAAACTTGGATTTAACTGATAAATTTTATTCAAACATAAAAACATTACACCTTGAAAAACAAATCGTCATAACAAGTTTCCTCTAAAACTGTCTATTTTCAAATAATATAGCTCAAGGTACAACAAAAAAATCAACTTACAAACTTATATATGTATATGGAGAAAATCAATGATGTACGCATTAGTAACACTGAGAAAAAAGGTATTGATATCAAGTGAGGTGACTAAATACAGTGTCTTAATAATCAAGATACACATATTTAAGAACTTTTGTCCCTCTTTGGCTTCAAATACTTTGTTTTTGCTCAGTTATACGTGTATAAAATATATCACAAGGAATCACAACTTAATTCTACAGTGACCATATAAAACAATTCAAAAAATCATATTGCGATACACAGATATTTTTTCTTCAAATCAAGGATCAAAATTATAGATAACATTATTTACGTCAAATTTTTCGATTGTAGGAATAATTATAATTTGTTAATTATGTGTAGCACATGTAGGTACAACCTTAAGCAAAGCTCGTGAAAAATTACAATAATAGTTTTTGTATAAAGACGCATTAAACAGTATATCGAACTGATTGATTGCAAAAGCAATCTTAGATACTGAATTATACAGAAAAATATAGAAATAATTATTACAAAAAATAATTATTGCTGTAACGAAATTTAAAATTAGTTTTAATTTGTACTACGTAAAAGTATAATTCATTAATTCATTGAATGATGCATTTAAAGACTTTTTGTCCTAGATAATACGATTGAAAACTGATTGATCAAAGATCTTTTAAGATCTTGTAAGTACAATCATAATATTGATAATTTCAAATGTTCATTATTAGAAAATGCACGTATGAAATAACAATGAATAATATCAAATAATTGCATGCAAAAAGCACCTACATATTCAGTTTTTATTATATTTACTTTGTTTTTATTTAATTATCACAAGCTTTTCGCGTAAAAAAGCGATTTTATCGTTTAACGCTCTATAAATATTTCGAAAAGTCTATGTTTTCTAGGCCTTCTGTACGCACTTTAACATTAATTCGTAATTTGATTTAATAAATTTTACTATGTAAGCTCCACTTATACTCATTAATGTATTGGATATAAAAACCACTTACAGTAGTCCCGTTCCTTATGTTGCATTTATTTTTATTATTTATACCGTAACCATTATTTTCTATTAACTTGCACTGTGTTATGAACTATTTTCATAAAATGTACTAAAATCTGGATTGTATTGGTAGAAAGTTTGAATGATTATTAGGAGTGCATTGGCAGAACTATTCATTATTGTGTAAAGTCGACTATGTTATCTAAATTTAGCTTTCTTCAGCTAAATTTTATGAATAGAGAGTCTCAATGATTATCTTTATAATCAATATTACATAAAAAAGTCATGTTCATTTATAGTCTGTCATTTCTAGTCTAGTTAACTAAATAATTATTTAAAATTCATTTATTTTTACTGTAACAATTAAATGATTGATATTGTTAAAGTATTAGTAGTTAGTACACTATTTAGTAAGTTATGCTTTGGTGTATACATTGCCATAGATGATCGACTAAAAATTCTGAACAATTAGTTTTTTAAGAAAAATTATTTATAATTTAACAATTTGAGTGATTGGCAAACGTCTTAAAAATTGTTAAGCTTTAAATTTCTTTCACGATTCATTTAAGTAAAAATTATAATATCATTTTCAATAAATATTAAATTGTTCATTTACTTTTAGTTCTTTTATTTATAGTCGACTTGTATAGTCAATAATGGCACTGTTTATTTGTGGTAATTATTAATTTAAATTCTCTTACTTAATTAGATGTACTTAATAGTATCAATTTGCGATTCTAGGCATTGCTAAATTGGTCTACGTATAATTGGTGTTTTTTCTATCACTTATTTTTAAATAAATTAAATCTAAGATTTATCTACCTAAATTATTCAGTACCGAATCCCAAGAAACTGATGTGCTTAATATTACTAAATTCTCTACAAAAGTTCAATTAAATTTTTGTCAGTGAAAAACAACAAATATTTTAAGCGTTAAAATATTTATAACTTATGTTTTTAGTTCTATATAAATTGTATAAAATGTACGTTTAATCATACATTCGATAAATTCAAAATTTCTAAGTTTAAAATTTTGTTCATTTTTTGTGACTTGGATTTTTTATTTGTATCTGACTTCTATAAATTATTGAACTTTTCTTCTGCATCTAATATTTCATTTATAAAAATTCTCTTTTTGCTATAAAGAATTTCTTTATAATACAACTTATTTTCCTAAGGCTTTTTAAATACTATTATCCAATAGTACCCTTCACCAATTTTCTTTTACCAATATATAAATTATTTCTATGAATTTATGCTATTTAAAAAATATTATTAAATAATTTTGAGCTACTTAAAATTGCCACGATGTATAAGACGCAGTCCACGGTGTTACAACAGACCATGACGGGAATTGTGACAAAAAGTTTCTAAATCTTAATGAACGTTGATTCTCACCATGTAAAAAATGTCCTGCTAAAGCAATTGATAAACTTGGACCTTTATAATTTCTAGGTGTCTGAAAAGTAAAATAAATTCGTATTACATTGCATTCTTATCACATTTTTAATCTTAAGTATTTTTATCTTACTTCTAAATCAAGAGAAAAATTGAGAGGTTCACAATCTTTGAGGCATGAATAGTATACAAAGTAAGTTTCTCTATCATTCCATACTGGGCCTTTTAATGGTTTTTCGTCTAATATATTCCATTTTTTTAGACGTAAATTTTTATAAGGAGATAACATTATACCAATGTGATCTGGACCTACAATAAATATTTTATATGAAACTACAAATAAATCTTATTCAAAGAGATTTTATAACATAAATATAAACTAATATCACAAATTTACCAGTTATATTAAAAGAAAAGCTGATTGTATTTTCTCTGACCGATTTTCCAATTAATTCTAAAGTAGTTGGAATAGCAATAATTGGAGCAGGTCCTGGAATCCAACTTGTTTTCCTGCAAAATATTTCAACAAATTTGTATAGTTATGTACAGTTAATGTAATATTTCCAATTGGCAACATTTTTCTTCTTTCTAGAAATATTTTGCTATAACGTAAGGAAAATTACCATAAGAAAGTAGTAACTGGTAATAAATATGGCAAACCGCAGTACAATTCATTTTTGCAATCTTCGATTGTGGGTACTGCGGCGCCTACTTCAGGAACCATTGATTCAACACTGTGCGGGCTGTTCATATCCAAATTAACTATCCAATATCCAGTGCCTGAATAACGTAAGGTACCATCCATATTGTAATACTGTCTTTGAGTGTGCTGCAAATTTATAAGAGAACATTACAATTTTATTTTAGACTACATATAAATAATATATAAAATGAATAATTCATTAGAGGTATTACCGCAATCATAAATCTTTCGGGAGCTGGCGATGTAGGATCTCCACTGTATGGAAAACCAAGAGGTGTGAGAATTAATACTCCAGTCGCTAATAAAAATATTCCCATTAATACGCTTATAACTCTTCCGGCATTTTTTACGAGCACGACGATAGGCATCTAAAAATGAAATGTGTAATAATAAAATTAGATACGTAAAATGTTAAAAACAATCCTTGGTAATGTAATATCTTCATTATTTCCCTCAAAATTTTTATTCAGTTTTAAATATATAAGAAATTACCACTAAGAAAAATTGAATTGATAACTAAAATTTTTATTATTAATTCATTATTATTTAAATGATAATAGAATCAAAAAGAATTACTATGTCACTATAAAAATAAGCAATAATTAATTCATTCAAGTATTAAATTCATCAAACTTGAAGATTAGCAACTTCAAAACCAATTACAATATAGAGCACTCTTAAAAAAATATCAATGACAAAACAATTTTAAAAAATAAAACCAAATTAAATAATTGATATCATGCTAAAAGAAGTGCAAATCACTGTAGAAAAGTTTTTAAAAAGTTAAAACAAGTAAAAATTTTAGAGTTTAAAAAAATTCAAGCTTTGAAAGATAAATTAAACCATTTTTCTTAAGCGAAAAATGATTATTAATGCATTACCGTGAAGCTTAGTAGCAGACAAAACAGAATAGATAACATATTAGCTATAACAACTTCAGAGTTGATGCTAGCACCTGCTCGACCCATCAAGGGTATAAACAAATAGAGTGCACCAATAGATAAATAAAATGATTGAATGTAAGGTAGACTCAAGGTACTCATGTGATAACACAGCCATTTCCAATCTGTAAGTTTAACAAAGATTTGCTTATTTCACGATGTGTGCCCAATTTCACACTTGCATTGTATTACCTCTCCATTTACTGAAGAAATTTTGGCGGATAATATTTCCAACAGAAAGAAATAGCACCCAGTGCAAAGGTATAAAACCAGATCGAATATCCAAAAAAACACACAAAAACAAAACTGACATCCAAAACAAACTGTAAGCGTCAAAGTATAACTGATACAGAATCCAAGAAGAATTGACGTCCTATTAAAATATCAAGTAATAATCAATCAAACTTTAGTTATAAAATATTTTATACATTACTTTTTGAATGTTGGCGATAATATTTAAAGAATTCCTTATAATATCAGATAATATAAAAACATTCTTATAATGAAAATGAAATTATAAAAAGTTCGCTAATTCGATATTAAAATAAATGTTACGAACTATTTTTAATTTTATAAACGAATTTTTTTGTTGGAAATATTTCAATTTTAGCTATAAATATATTCAAATATTTTTTATTTAATTAGTTAATTATGTTATTTGTTACAAAAAATATAATTTTTTTAATTACAATGAAATCTGATTTGCTGTTTTTATAAATATTTTTGTATGTTGATATAAAAAAGCTTGTACCATATAATTTTAAAAGAAAATTTTACGCTAGAATATCATATTTGATTATAAGAATGGAATATCTATAGTTAAAAAATAAGAGCCTAAGAAATCAATACTATCACCATAAAATAAAAATAATGCTATTTGATAACATTAAAAATGATTTAATTAAGTCATTCTGTACCATCATGTATTGAGATACATGAAAATACAACTACAGCTTACAGACCTTTCTTTGACGAGCACCCATAAAAAGGAAGAAAGTCATAGAAATAGCGACAGTTGGACAAACGTAAAGGAAAAACAGCCATGCTGGTCGAGCATACCAACTCATCACTTTACCAAGTTTTGTTAGTAGAAGAGCAATTATGGTAACTGAGATCATCGATATTATCCAAGAGCATATCACAGTCACAATGCATATCATCAGTTGTTTTATGTATGTAGATCTTTTAATGTCTAAAATATAGTAAACACCATTATTAAATAATATCAATAATACTAACAATATAATACAATAAAATTACCTCTTCGAGCGCTGTACATATTTAAATAAACAGAATACAATGATATTCCAATGCCAGCAATATTAACAAATCTTGCGGTATATTCAGACCATCGAATGACAAATGCTCCCAAAAAGTCAAAGAATACTAGAGACCCATCTGAACTTTGAAGACTTTCATCAGCTATATAATGGCTAGTAACTAAACCAAATGACAAAGCTAAAATATTATCACCGGTTCTTTGCAATGAACCCAATGGTATTTGATCAATAGAATCAAATTTTGTGTGATAGACATAACCATTTGTTGACCAAGCAAAATCCACTCCTGAAATTTAATATTAAATGTAATCTACTTATATGAAAGTGTACTATAAAAATAAAATCAATTATTTTCAAAGTGTTATTGAAGTATATATTTATCTCATATTGATTTATTAAAAAGAATTTCAACTAAATTATATTATTAACTTTAACATATGATGATGTTTAAATTGTAGAACTACTTAAAAATGTTAATTTAGTGTACTGAATTGTGCTAAAGTCTATAAAATGAAAATAAATGATATAAATTTCTTATAAATCTTACCTGATACTTTGCCAAAGTCTCTAAATATTCGAAAATCCGTTTCTCCGGGGACAATACCACTTTGGAATATTTCTTGTGCTAATGATGAAGCATAAGGATATGGTACAGATTTTGAGTATACCTACAGGAGTAGAAACTTTATTATTAATAATACCTTTTTTTTTAAATACTATTTTATCTAAAAACGTACCTCAAGTAGCCAAGGATTACCTGGACCAGCTTGAAATAGCAATTCTCGACCACCTGCACCACAAGCTTCTAAATTAATAAATGCTCTAACTTCTTTGGCCCATGGATGTTGAGTTATGAATCCATGTGAAGCCTGCAAAAATTTTCAGTTATAATTTGTTATTAAAGAATAAATGTTCAATTTATTATTGCAACCACTAACTTGTAATATATTTTCTTCAGCACCATTAAATAAAAATATTATGTTATGTTTTAGGTACTTTGTACTTTTTGACATTACTCTAAGAACTTCTAACATTACTGCGCAACCTGCCGCATCATCCGAACCACCTTTAAACATAAATAATATGGTAAATAATCAATT
Organism: Eupelmus urozonus; assembly: GCA_900480035.1. NCBI lineage: Eukaryota > Metazoa > Arthropoda > Insecta > Hymenoptera > Eupelmidae > Eupelmus > Eupelmus urozonus. The sequence continues at coordinate 11,106 of UELX01003467.1, read as the reverse complement.
GTGTGATCTTCTTAATGTATATTTAAACTGATTGAATTAATGATATTTACCAGGACTTTCAACAAAACTATCGAAATGACAGTTAAGCAAAAGACTATGTTTTGATGGTCGAGGAGGACCAAGCTTGACTATTACATTTTGAACATTTTTATAGACATGTGTCATACCATCAAGAAATGTCAAAGAAAAGCTTCCACTGTGCTTGGTAACATCCACCAGAATTTTGTGATTCTGATTTGCATTCTTCACAATATCTTTTATTGTATCAGTCAAAAACTTAACAGCCAGAACTTCATTTTCATAGCTTCCAGCCACTCTAGGCCCAAACATCGTCAAATTATAAATGTGCCCTCTGGCTCTCTCGGCAACAAATCTTTCAGGATGGAATCTCTCCGTGTCCATCAGCTGTGGCTCCGGCAGTATCTTCTCCAAGACAATGACAGTCAACGACACGGATAAAATAAACGTCAGAGCAAACAGCAAGTGTTGCGTGCCGCTCTGCTGATCGATCTTGGGCTTGATTATCACTCTGGAGGTGAAGAAGGGCTCCTCCTGCGGCCTCTGGGCCAAATGCTGCCTGAATCTCACCCCGTCTCCGCTCTGAAAACCCAAAAAAAAACATCATCAAACACCCATCCACCTGGCAGCTTCAACCAGCAGCATCCAGCTCTTACCATCTTGTCAGCGTTTTCCCAACTCCTCGAGAGCTTCCACACAGCACGACAAGGCACTTATCCAGCGGGGGGAAAAAGATAAGTATCTTTGGGCAGCGAGAGTCAGCGGGTGTCAGGTCCGTTATCGGCGCTGCTGCGACTGCATACTCGTCGCGGCCCAGACGAGCGGCCGCATTCGTCGCAAAGGAGGTTGTAGGCCTAGAGAGCTTGATTAAAGAGAGCACGGTGTCATGACACTTTTTCAAAACGGCGGAACTTGCCAAAAATCCAACGCCCAGGAATGGGAGCCCCGCCGCCGCCGCCGCTGCACGCTCGCGCGCGCACTGCAGAGAAAACTGATTCTCCCTCTCTCTCTCTCTCTCTCTAGCTTACGCGGCTCTCTTGCACGGATAGCCGCGCGTTTCTTGGCTTTTGTTTTGATCGATCCGCAAAACCGACGGCGGCGACTCCCGAACGAGAGCTCGCTCTCTGAGATTTAGCGTACTTACCGGATTATGCGCGCCGAGGCGGTGTTATAAACTAAATAAGTGCTTCCTGCACTATATGCGCGTGGTGAGAGAGCAGAAGTCGCGATTGAGTATGTATGTATATATATGTATACTTTAGCGTGTGTGGCCGTAGTCGCAGGAAGCGCGAGTGGAAAATCTACTCGTACGGTTTGATTATGCACGGCATTACACAACGACTTTTTTTCTTTATATATCACGGAGATTTACATGCGGCGACTTTACATGACCGTAGCTCCGGCTCGACTTCGCAGAGCCGGGGAAGGCGCAGAAGTGGTTTTATTTTTTTCTGCTGCCGCAGCTATAAGTCGCTGTCGGTGCACGAATGCGTGTCGGTGTATATATGTATATAGCTTTCTCTTTCCCTCTCGTCTGCTACGCGCAGCCTGGGAGTGCGACTGCACTGAAGAGTATGTGTATACAGATCTGTATAGGTATATAGGTGAAACGAAGGTATAAGAGACTGAGCGCGGCGCGCTCTGCGTGTTGTATGATGTGTACTTCTGAGTCGCAGGTTCTGAGTGCACGTGTGGGCAGGTGAAATAGGCGAATGATTTTTTATTTCGCGGATTGGTTTAAGATTCATTTATTAATTATTCTAATTTTATTATTATTATTGGCAATTAAAAAATAATGTAAAATTACTGCCTCTTTGTGCATGCAGAGGTTTAGCTTATGAAAACCCTAATTATTTCACGGTTAAAAACAAGCGTGTAGTCTATTAACATTTTTTGTCTTTTACCGAATTGTTTGTCAAATTAACAAACAAAAATTTTTCGATTTAATAGCCATTTTATATGTAATTTTATCTGTAATTTCAGATTTTAAACAGAAAAATTTTTATTTTAACTGAAATTGCGCTTTGCTGTCAAAAATGTATTCAATCACTTATTGTTACGAATTATTAAGTCTAAACAGGGGTGGGCTAATTCATTGTTTTAATTCTTTAAATACAAATACAAAATACATTTTGAAAAATACAGTATTTAAATAATATTTTTTAATATACAGTATTTTAAATACTTTAAATAGAAAAATGTATTTGTAATATTATACTGTATATTTAAAAAAACGTATTTTAAATACTTTTAAAATACTTTCGAAATTTAGTGCTGATATATAGAATTTTAAAACTCTATTTAGAATTTAATTTTTTACTTTATTTTTATAAATTCAAAGAATGATATTTTTTAATTTAATAAATATTTTATTTTAAAAGAAACTAAAATATTTTTAATAATAAGTATCAAAAAATGTATTTAAAATACGGTATTTCAAATACAAGTAATTGAAATACTGCATTTTAAATAGATTAATACAACGACAGTATACATAAAATAAAATATTTAAAATACTATATGCCCATCCCTGAGTCTAAATATGTTGGAAAACAATTTACATACTATCACGATTAATTTTGCGTTTTCCATTAAGTCCGAGCTAAAGTGCAGTAAATTGCATAATGAAAGAACTAGATACACATAAAAAAGTTTCGTTATCATGAATTATTAAAGTGTTTTTTCACAGTATCGTCAATTCTAGACATTTTTGTTTACTCGTTATCGTGTCATGATAGAGCAACCTAGTAATACTTACAAATGCAGGTTTAAAAAGGAATTTGTTGTAGATAACGTAATTCCATAATACTTTATAATACTTACATCTATGATTAATAAAATACTTCGACAATGATTAATCACTATTAGAACTAATAAGTTTGCTCTCTAGCGGAAATCGAAACTGTTGAAAAGTTCTATAGTAAACTGCAGCTAAAAGCAGCTAATAACTGTTAATAACTGCTAATAATTGATAAACAGTGCTAATAAGTATGCTTGTTACTGTAGATTTCTGAATTAGCAGCTACTAGCAGTTTCTAGCAGATACTTACATTTCTTATAAAGACATTTTCTCGTTATAGCGATGTTCATCTCAGGTTTAAATTAGAAAATTATATTTTAAGATATTATATAGTTATTATTATCTAATGTGAGAACATCAAAAATCGTAATATCTATAAAAGTAGAATGATAATAGAAAGTGTCTATGGAGTATCAAGAATTCCCAAAAGTCGAAAGGTTGGGAAACACTGTACACCTATATAGATATACCGATAGTATGAAATTGAAACATTGAATTGTTCTATCTTCAAAAAGAGGCCCGCTCGCCCTTGTTTAAACAACGGAAAATCATGTATTAAATATTCAATAATAATATAATATATTTTCACCATACCCTGGCCAAAAGTACTACTTCCGCTCTCGGCTCAAAATCACAAAAGCGGTATTTTCGGTTCCGGTACGGTGAAAAATAGTATACGCACCACGGGAGGAAATAAAGAAAGCTTCAGATCGCTCGTGAAAATTTATTCCAGACAATTTACGTGCGATTTGGGACATTCTTTATTTTTCCTCTCAAGGTGCGTAATATACTATTTTTCTAGCAAAAGTTTGACTAATACCATTTCACGATGAAGAAAAATTAATTCACCCCGCTTATCCTATTAAGTCATTAATAACTTTTGTAAAGAATACTAAAAGGAACTAAATTGCGAAATTTCAAAAACCGCGTTTAACTTTTTTTAATTTTGAGAGAATGTCCTTAAATATTGCATAAAAATTTTTGTATATGTCAATTTACTTTTTGATAATACCTGCTAATGGCTGTTATTAAATATATATAACACAATTATTTTGATATCAAGACAGAATCACTATTTCAAACATTTTTACGAAACTGAAACTATTATAATAACTGCTAGCAACTATTCGTAACTGCTAACAACAGTTAACAACCGCTAACAACTACCAATAGCTGTTATTGGTGTCCAAATTTCGATAGTAATTAGCTGCTATTTACAGCTATTAGCGTGCTACTAGTAGTTTCTAGTACTTTCGATTTCCGCTGAGTATAACGAAGTCAACTTCTCTAACTTTTTACTAAGTTTAAGAAAAAGCTTTAGTGCAATTTTTATATAAATATAAGTTTTTTCAGACTGTAAGGTCAACGTTTATAAGATCCCCATTGAAATTATTAGCCGAAATACCAGGTGGGATTCTAGGTGTATCTCTTGTTTTTAGATAAACTCCAGGGGCGACTCATTGATTTATCAAGATTTTAAATCTGATTATTTGTAATATATGAATATATAATTCAAATAAATAATAATTAAATCTGTAAAATGTAAAATTACAAGAGTATAATAAGAAATATTAAAATATAAAATGAAGTTATAAAAAAGAATAGTAAGAAAATATAAAATAAAAAAGTATAACAAATATTCTTTTTAAACTACTAAATATACATATAATTGTATGATGAATTAACAAAATGTCCTGTTGAATCACATAAACAATTTTGTCTCAAAGCAACAGAATATTCAAGTATAATAAGACAGTAGAAAGTAACTCGAAACACTCGCTTTGTCCAAAATAATTGTCAAGTTTATCAAAATATACGAAAATCTGATAAAATTATTATAAACTTTAAATAATTAAGAGTTAATATTTAGCTCCTTAGTACTAGCAAATTAGAATTCTTCAATTAAATAAATATATGTTACTACATAAGAATTCATGAGTTTTTACTGTTAAGTCTAATTTGACTACTGTGTGACCGTTATTGCTGTAGTTGAAAAAGTACTAAATCTAAATACATAGTAGTGAGATCACAGTGGTAATATTTATTTTTCATATTTTTATTGTAAAATCATAATTATATTTTAAGTTGATAAATGAAATGCGTTCTTTTGTTAAAAAAAGTTTATTAATAAATAATTTTATTACAAAAGTTTAATTAAATAATTATTCTAATACAATATTTCTATTCTGCCTAGTCTTTTAATTTCATGATTTTTTAAAATGTTATACTTTAAACTCAAAAGAGCGAAATCTGGAGGTAAAAAGTTTAAAATCTACATTTTAATCTTTATAAAAGTTTAAAATAAAGGTTTTAATCCTTAAAGTAATTTTCAGACGTAAATGTAGATTCTAAATCAATATTTTACCATTATTGCATCAATTATTTGTCTCAGCAATATTTTATAGATATTTAAGAAACTTAACAATATTATATTGAAGAAATTATAAATACTACATATGAATATTTACTTATATTCATAATACAGTAAATTATCTCAATTTTAATAAACTACTCTTATTTTGTATTAGAAATTTTTTAATTCAACATTGTACATATTTTCATGATGTTAAATTTAGTAGATAAAAAATTATTTTCTGAATTAAAACTTATATTTTGAACTTTTATAAAGATTAAAATGTAGGTTTTAAACTTTTTACTTCCAAGTTCCGCACTTTTAAGTTTAGAGTGTAAGTATTAAGGGAAATAAAAGAATCTAAGTTTGATTGGTGATGATAGTTATTACATATATACTATACTAATAATATCTTCACTGAAATTAGCTACTTTCTATTAGGAATTCGGCAAGTAATATACAAAAATTTATAAAATCTCGTGAAAAAGTAGCTAATTTATCGCTTTACTTTCTAGTGGATCGTTGGTTTATATGCATAATTTTTAAAAGCATAGTCCTTATAAAACTAATAGACTAATTAAGCGTAAACGTCAATTCTCTATTATTTAAGTTGATAAAACTTATTTCTAATAGACCTCTAATTCAAAAGCATCGCTCGAGTTCTTTCTATAAGAAGCCACAAAGGCAGGGTAACCTGGATTCTCCAAAACATCAATTATATGCGAATTCATGAAGAGTCTGACCCGAGAAACCAGCCAAGCAACTTTATACTCATCAGCATAAGTGTACGTATCCAGAGCATTATGGAGGTTGAGCGATTTGCAGGCTATATTGTTGCACATCTCCATGAGGCCCGGCATGTCCAGCTTGTAAGCCACCCTCCATATCGTCCAGAATAGCTCGTTCAGCCGTTTAGCCTCCCCGGAATACATGAAATCCAGGGCCTCGCCGACCGCTTCTCCGTCCAAATCCGACAGATATACCTCCGCCAGGGTGTGGGTCTTCCTGGTGAAGGGTAATAACATGGCATGAAAAAGTCTGCTGTTGGCCGAGAGGATGATTTTGTGGGCGTTGAATTCCCTTTCACCCTTGTTCACGATGATCCTGGTGTCGTGAAACAGATCGTTCCGAGAGAATTCTTTCATTCGCGAGGTGAACCAGTTGTTTGGTATGGGCTCGGTGAGAAAACGGCACTCGTTGCTCTCGTGATCGAAGGATAATAGGCCCTCAAATTTAGCGTAGATTATTATGGAGTCGTCGATTATAACGTCGTTAAGCCTTTGCAATAGCGCCGATCTTGATTTCTCTATATATATCTGGTTGAGGGGTGTTGACGTACACTTAAGAGCGTTTGAACTTTGTACCGAAGCCCAGTATTGTGATCTTGAATTTAGAATGGCCAAAGTGGCAAAGGTGACTTTCACGTCAGAATAGCTTTGAGATTTGCAATGTAGATGAATTTTTATAATGTTATTATTTACATTATTGTCTTTCGCAACGAGTTGGAAGATAAAGTACATTTTAAACTCTCTGACTGGCGTTGGATAATCAGTTGAATAGATTGTATGTGTTTCCTTTGTATCCATTAACTTTGATAATCCTTTTATTTTCCAGGTCATGTTGGTCATCACGAACAACGGATTTGTCCATATCATATTGTATCCTGACTCGAAGTAAACTCTCATGTTGTCCCAGGTAGGCCCTCTACCTTTTACAAGTGTACTTTTCAACATTATGAACAATGTTACCAAGGTAAACAGATTTTTTGGGCTGATATAAATCTTCATGATCGCATATATAACTTTTTTTTCTAACGTTTTTCACAATGTTTCTGACTAATATCCACTAAATTGAACGATTCGCGCACCACAGGCAGGTTAGTAACAATTGGTAGTAAACGTGCATTTTCTTTGATTGAGTATGTCGTATGCAAAAATGAAATAAAAACATTTACGACTTCGTTATCGAAGTTTTCTGATTATAACTTAAGGAAGAAGGGGAACTAAGATAGTTAGTATCGAATAATCGAAGGAAAACAATATTATAAAATAAAGGATAGAATAAAATGAAATAGAGACGTTTACTTTTAAATAAAAACAGACATAAATCAGTCTGCCAATAATTACGATATTATTTAGTTTTTAACGGTGAAGAATATATACCTATGCCTGAGATTATTTAGTAATAAAATAACATTTTTTACAAAATGAAGAAGAAAGTTTAATCTAGAGAAATATAAAATATAATTTTATGTTAAGTGTCACTCGTTATGGTCTCTAACAAAATTTTGCTTTCAAAATTTACTGATGTGATTATGTTAACAGCTCAATAAGATAATTTTTTTCATGTATAATGAAAAGAATAAATATTAAAGTATTATATGAACAGTTGGCTCTACGTGTACCAGATAAGGACAGTTCGATCCTACTTAAAGTGTAACATTTTTTTCCAAAATATACTTCTTTAGAAAAGAATTGAAATACAAAAATAAATATAAAAAATAAATATAAAATTATGATAGTTAAGAAACATTAAAAAATAATATAAAGTAGGTAGAAGAAAGAAATTTTTCAAAATTAAGAATTTGTTCTGCCCAACACTTAGATATCTACTTATGGATATCTACTTTATATCTACCTGGATATCTACAATCTGGGTATCTACGTAGAGTTTGTCCAAAAACAGGAGGAGCACCTGGAATTCCAGCTGGGGATTTTCGCCGAGGACTTTACTAATTTAAAATTTTTTTAATATCCTATACTTACTTTTGGTTCTTTACACTAAATTCTTAAACAATAGTTCTTATTGTTAATTTTCATATAGCTTTGAATGTTTCGCTATTAATTTAGTATATGAACTTAATGTTAACGAAATAAGAAACTCAAAAACGCATTTGTCATATACAATAACTATCTTCATTTCGACGCCTTCTTATATATACTCCAGGCGGTGACCGATAAGATTTGTAATCAAGTATATACCTATAGCATCTCAATTTAATGAACATTAAAAATTTTGCAAAGATCGAAATCTTATATACGATTAAAGCATATCTTGCTCGATCTTCAAAGTAGATAAGTTAAACATAAAATAAACTAAAAAATTCACTAAAATAAACGGGTACTAGGTACCTATCACCACATCATCTGGGTATTTGGAATTCTGCATGTTGGAACCTTGGTACGTCCAATATTTACTGGAGATTCCATAATTTTAACTTATTATTGATCCATTATAAAATATACTTAAAGTTACATTAAAAAAATATTTTTCTAATGTATCCAAGAGATACGCCCTTTCTGATCTGCTCAAGATTGATAGAGAAAATATCTATTTCTCACCTGCTTGCATGTCGGGACTGGTGTACGACTCTTTTATCTTTTGATTTGTTTGGAATTTAACGATGATAAAACGAGACTTCTTCATCTGATTGAAAGTCTTAACAGTTCACAAACGTGCTTTAATGTAATCCCCCTAAGAAATTTAGTAAATGACTCTTGTAAGAGTTGGTCAGACTGTAAACTTATGAGATGTAAAATAATTATTTTTTAATAAAAACTAAAATATATAGTAATAACAAGAATTGTAATAGATATTTTTTAACTCAAAATATATTCTATTACTGTAAATTATGGTTGTTAAAATGGCTCGTAATCTTATAGTAAAAGAATAAAAACATTACAATTAGCTTATTTATGAAACCTTTTGTTGAAGGCAAAGTTAATAGGGCGCCGGATTCTCTATCTTTGTCTAATTTTATTTTTCAAACTTTTTAAAACAAATAAAACGATTTGTTTCGATTAAATTACACGGCTTTTGCTTAAAAACACAGCTTGGCGCTCAGTCTTTACTTGTATTACTAAGAAAAATTTTTATGTACGCGAGAATTCGTGAAAATTTCCATTCTTAATTAATGTTGTTATAATTTTATAAATAAAGACAATATTTCACGAAAACATAAACGAAAGGCATAAAAATGTAGTTTAGCGAATAATAATAACTGACCCGAGTCTCTATAAATGAAATTATTTCTTTAATAAATACTATTAAAAAAGAGGAGACTAAACCATGTTTCTTTAAAGTAATAGTATATTACATACCTCGGCCAGTAAAATAAGAAACGTCTCAGATCACATGTAATTGTCGGCCGATAATTACATGTGATCTGAGGCTTTCTTTTTTACTAGCCAAGGTGTATATACTATTTTGTATATATACCATATACCATGCAAAGATACTTTAACGCCTTCGAACTAACTTAAATCTAAAGTTCATTCTTTGTGTAGTTTCGACAAAGCTTGAGTCTTAGTAGCATGTCATTAAGAGATTTTTTTTATAAGTAAGGGCGGTTTCTCACTATAAAAAAAATGAAATTCTGGCGCTCCAGATTTCGGTGTTCATATGTTGATGCATCATTATAATTTCGAAACAGTCCTTAACCTAAGCTTTATCCCCTTTCTTATCAGATTTTAAGTAGTTAAAGTAAATAAATAGCCGAGACGTCGTGTATCCGGTTCGTATCGGTGATACGAGGATACAGCAAGTGTGTGCATGAAAAAATTTCAAGCTTCGATCATACATGCGGTGAAGTTGCAGCCCGCCGACGTGAGCTTTAAAATAGAAAACAAAATGAAAACAAAAACTCTCACTCTGAGCTTTTGAGGGATACGAGGTCACCAGTTGCATTTTCATAATTTTAAGCTGTTATTTAACAAAATCGATTGATAAAAATATTGAAAGATTACATCTATTTCAATTATTGGTTAGGCTCTCATGAATCTTTGGCTTTTGTCGTGTCTCTTTTGTTTCATACAGTAAATAATTTATACACCATACAGATAGATTGGTAGGTGCCAGAAGATCGTCATTCGAGGTTTAATAAAAAGAATATGAAATATTAGTGCGCCATTTACCGTCCTTTATTATTAAAAAGATATCGTTCATGTAGTTTTTATAAACAATTAAATGAATTTTATTATGATCTTACTATTGAAACCCGATTATGATTGTGGATCCTAAAGCTAACGAACCATCGCAACAGATAACAAATACTAATAAAAACTCTTGTATGCTAAAGAGGTATTTGAAGTGAATTACTTTATAAAGACTATGATAAAGAAAAATATATACGTTTAATAAACCTAAGCATCATTAGCCTGAAGTGAGAGTATTTACTTTATTAATGCAAGTTAGTTTAAATGTGAAAAAATAACTTTTTAAAATTTCAATAAATCTTGAACAGATTTTTGGAAAAATTGGTATTAATTTACGAAAAGGAATTTTATTAAGAATTTCATTTAATTAACTGCAAGTAGTCATATCACGTTTTTATCCTTGAAATTCGTTAAATATTTATGTTTATATTACTTTATGTAAAACTATTAAAATATACATTTACAAAGAACGATATCCATAGAAAAATATTTATATGTGACATAAATCAAATATTTGTCTAAAAGTTCAAAAATATCATTTAAACATTGATTACTTGCAGTTACAAGGACTACTTGCAGTTAATAGTTGAATATCAAAGTAGGGCATTTGAATTTCACCATTATGAAAATTTAATTTATTGTTTCTATAAGTTTTTATACAAAAAAATATAGGCAGTTATACACTTAGAAGAGTTGTTTTTTGACTTCAATATGAAATAGGCCAAATATATTGACTACTTAATTAAAAAAACTAAATATTTAATATTTATTTTTGCCAAAATTAAAAATATTATGAGAAGACAATGATAATGTATTATGTTTTTTCATAGTTTAATAAATTACGGCATAATATCATGGGGAGGAGCATATAATAATAATCTAAATCTCATTCAAAGGTCACAAAACCAAATAATAAAGATAATTAATAAATAGTATATTATGTACCAAGGGCTAAAAGTGAGCTTTTTTAGACCGAGTGTGGAATTTGCAGTACGAGTCAA
>UELX01003466.1:0-23184 GCA_900480035.1 Eupelmus urozonus | reverse complement strand
TCTTTACACATGAAAATTTTAAAGAATAACGCAACAGAACTCCTATGTTTAGGAATTTTTCTTTTATGTTTTTTTTTTTATTTTTGTCGAAAATAAAAATAGATAAAATTTTGAATCAGCACACTTTTATTACTACGTTCGTTGCAAGAAACTGAGGAAGTATACTTTTGAATATTTCTTATCCTCGAACTCATATGATTTCTTTTTTTAACTATCAAAAACACAAACACACATACTCTCTTTCTCTCTTTCTCTCTCTTCTTAAATAAATACTCTACTCTCTCTCTCTCTCTCTCTCCTCTTATTTTAAATAAAATTTATAACATTACTATATTTTTCAGATTTTTAAAGAACAAAATATAGGCAATTTAACCAATCTAATTTTTAGTAACACTTCAATATTGATAAATAGTTAATTCAATTTTTAAATCTTACATAAAAAAACAATAATATTCGCAACGTGTATCACAAGTAGCACTGACATTGACAATAAAACAAAGCTTGTTGTGCTTATTACCAGTCACTCGTGATATGTACACTCTGCAAGTTGACCACTCGAGAGCTAAATTACGACTGCCTCGAAAATCTGCTTCAGCCCACTAGTCTTATGGCCTATAGAATACATATATGTGGACAATCTCAGATGACTCAATGATTTTCGATGCTTGTATCTTAAAAAAAATTCTTTTTTTTTTGTACTAAAAATATTTTGGTAGAGAAATATTTTTTCATTCTGCGTCGTCCATTGTTTTTCCATTTAAGTAATATAAGTATTTTGCTTTAAATATTTTCATTGACAAAAATTTTAATGTAATGTGAAATAAGATGAGAAATTTGTTATTTTAATCAAAAAAATGAGGGAACTCATGATGACTATTAAACCAGAGATGAGTAGAGCTTATCGCACACGTGTATAAGTTGCGTGCAATTCTTCAGCTTTTATCGAGCACGTTTTTTGAAGATGATCATTTATATCAAATGTAGTAATTACGTTTTATTTACAAATATTCAGAAATTCGTACTAATTATAATGCAAACATTTGTAACATATCATTTGCTTGCTAGCGTCTAATCAATCAGCGCCTTTATACAGATCCCTTCAATTCTTTAAGATTTTAAAGATATCTTATCAATACGTTGTTGACTTATCCAATTATTCGTTTAAGATAAATTACTTATGGTATGCACACGAACTTATGAAAAATATGTAGGTAAGTTTATTGTACCACGCTAAAATCTATCCACTCTTTCTATTTTAAGGAAATTCAATATACGAAATTTAATGTGCTTCGTGATGCCGCATGACTAAGCAGAAAATAGCAAACTTGAATTTCAAGAGACGACGTGACAGTCCAATTTTAATCTACTTATTTGCAGATAGAAAGCTGTTTTGAATACATCTCTTTACTAAAACTTTATTTACCTTCCATTCTGATGAAATGAGTAATATAATTCAGTAATTATTAGGGAAAAAATAATTATTCGCAATCAAAACCGTTTTGATCTTCACTTATTTACAATTACTTTTGTCGAAAAATATTACGATTACTAATCATTTATTTATTCATTACTTTTAAACGTTTTGTAAAACATAAATTGACAGGGTTTGTCACAATCATTGTCTTTATTATCGTAAAAAATTTAAATATTAATATTTCATTGCAAAGTTATCAATTATTTTTCTTTTTCTTTGAAAAGTACTTAACAAAATTAAAAACAATCGTAAAAAAATTTTCATAACTTTTTAAAATTTTTAAGCTTGAAAAAATCGAGCGTCGAGAAAACTACTTCTGCTTTTGCTTTAACGTAACAAAAACAAAAATGTTATTTTAGTGTAGATAGCAGTTTAAAAGTATAAACGGATTTTTTAACATTCCATTAGAGTGAAGTAAACTATTTATTTCTTTAGTGCATTTTGACGTACGCAATACAGCGCATACGGTGTTAAGAAGTTTAAGAGATGTCAATGTTTTTTTTATACCTATTGTTTCATCAAGATTTTTTTCGCTTAAATTCATACCTTTTAGGAGGATAGTTGATAAATTACAAGCTTAATAATTGTTATAAACAATTTTTATTAACAATTAAGTTAGCATAATAACGCCTGACCTGTATTACATAATATAAATACATTCCTACATATATCTACATGTCATGAGTATGTGTTTTATTAGGATCAATTTGATTAGTTGAGAGAATAACAGTGCGGTATGATTGACTTTATACTCTTCGAATACTTGTCAGTAGCTCGAATGCTTTGGGGAGCACGCATATCTACTCGCAGTTTTTATGAAAATAATCCGCCGATAGTTTAAGAAGGCAAGGTGTATTACACCATACTACCAAAGCCCTGAAGCGAACTTTTCTGGCTATGCGAGAGTTTATCTGCTTAAACCTATGTTATTAAGTCCTTAGGATGCATCTGCGCGTAGAATAAGTGATTTTTCGCGCCAGATAGATAAATGATTTTTCACTCTTTCAGATATCCAGTACAATTAAAATAGAATATTAATATTAATTAAAAATAGAAGAAAAAACTATAACATCAGCTTATTGCACTTTAAAAAGTTCAATTATTTAAATAGAAATTCATAAACAGTCACGAAAAAACTATAAGCGACATTATTTTATTATAGTCATTCAAAAAATATAGGTATACTTCTTTTTCTTTGTTTTATTTATTTAATTTTTATTATTTTTTAATATTGTTTCAGTTTGTATGATAAAATCTTCCAGAATAATTCTTTGGCGCCACTTTTTAAAAGTCGACGAGGCTCCATCTGTATGAGTAACTCATCGCTGATCTGCAGCCAATCACAGAGCAGAGTACTGATCTACTAGTGATGCCATTTCCGTAAATTCTCGAGCCGACGAGTTTACCTGCACTCTGCAGTTTGCGTTTGGCTCATTTGCTGTGTGACGTTTTCGTAGGTGTTCGTTTTAAAAAACCATTTGCCATGGCTGACGACGAATTTGAGGGAGAAGAGTATGTAATTTTGCAATATTCATTGTTTTAGACTCATATTCATATATTTTATACTGATGAATTTTAGGTATTCTACGTAAATATGAATTTGAGAAGTTTCTAACCTCAAATTGTATTTTTGCGTTATTATTTTGGCTTTGTTTTGAATTATTGAAGTAAATAAGCGTCGAACATACAAAAAATAGAAAACATCAAAGTTTTTCAGAATATTTTTGTTTTTAATTATAAATTTTAAAATAAAATTAAAAAATTATTTATATTATTAATTTCGAAATTATTTAAACAAGTTATTTTAAATTCTTTCTTAAAAATTATGTTCCTTGTTTCTCAATGTAATTACTTGTATCCATTTGTCATGTTTTTGAAAAATTGTTTCAATGTTTAAATATGTGTCGAAGATTAGAGAAGATTGATTGAAATTTATCACTAAATATGCATATAATTGTTTCAACTTTCAGTGTTGCAGACGAGTTTGATGATGTTGAAGATGATGATAATATTAACGAATTAGAGCAACAGGAAGATGAAGCAGAAAATTTTGAATTAGTTGCAGCTGGTGAAGCTTCTGGTGGTGTTCAAAAAAGTAAAAGGATAACAACTGGTTATATGACAAAGTAAGTTATCTACAATATCTCTATCTTTAAAAATTTGATTTTTCTGATTTTAATATTGGCTAATTGTAATATATTTTTATTTAGATATGAAAGAGCTCGAATTCTAGGAACAAGAGCCTTACAAATAGCAATGTGTGCTCCTGTTATGGTTGAATTAGAAGGAGAAACCGATCCTTTACAAATAGCTATGAAAGAATTAAAGCAACGCAAAATACCAATAATTATTCGACGTTTCTTACCAGACCATAGTTATGAAGATTGGGGCATTGATGAGTTAATTATAATAGATCATTAATTTTTAAGATATAAGATTAAGAGATATTTTTTTATACGTAAAGATTTATTTGTAAATATTTAAATAAACTCATGTGTATGTGTAAAAAAGCTTTTTTTATTTTGTGTTAACCATGAAGTAATTATAAATGCGATAAAAATTAAATATTAAAAAATGGATGAAGACGTTTTGTTCGATAAAACTGTACTATTTGATTGGTACATTTCGCAAAGTATCAGCAGTAATATTTTCATTAGATGGTGTCAAAAGTACATTACCACTCCAACATGCAAGTCCACTTCCATTTACTACAAGATCAACCTGTTAAAAAACAATTTATTTCATTACATATTTTAATTTCTGGAAAAACTTTTATAAGAAATATTTATTCATACTTGTAACTTGTCCCAAACTTTTTTCTTTGGATTAAGAACCTCATCTGGGTTTCCACTTTCATAGCCTTCAACAACAACTCTATCACCAGGTTTGCTGTTTACTGGAGGCCTTAAAGGTTCAACTGCTCTTGTTGGCTCATCTCTATAAAATAATGGCTTTCTTATAAAGTAAATAAAATTTGACAAAATCTTTTTAAATCTGTACTTACACTGAAGCACATAAAACCATGCCATGTGACGAAACTCCTCTAAGATTAGCTGCTTTTAAATTTGCCAATACAACAACCATTCTGTCTTTCATTTCTTCAATTGGTACAAAATTTACAAGACCGCTAACAATTGTTCGAGGTCCAGACTCTTCTCCTAAATCAATTTTTTCTATATACAAACTGTCAGCATCTGGATGCCTCTGTACATCTACTATTTTTCCTACTCTGATATCCAGTCTTGAAGGAACCACTTCATCCGCAACAGGTTGTTGTTCTATAAAGTAATAATCATTATGTAGTAATGTGTATGCAATAAACTAAGTAAGTCAAGTCAATTTTTCTTACTCTGTTTCTGTGGAGGTGGGTAAGCCTTTGCACTAAGCGATTTTAGTTTGGAATCATTTGCAAACTCTTTTCTGATTGGATCTAACAATTTGTTGACATAAATTTCTACGGCATTTTTCAAATCACCAGGATGTATTTCTTCTTTAGCAAAAGCAGCTTCAAGATCTTCATATTTTTCAAAAGTAGCATCACCTCCTATGAACAAAAAGTTATAATTAAAAGTTAAAATATCTACTATTCTTTTCAAGTTGAACTGATTTAAATTATGTTATTCCTTTTGAGAGTAAATTTATAAACCTACCAAATTCTGCAGTTCTTGGAACAAGATATGATTCTCCTTCTTTCAAAAGAGGAAATAAAACTGATTTGGAAAACGATAAAAGACCATTGTCAGTAATATTTCCAGGTTCACAAAAAGCTTTTTTTAACTTCTTTTTGACTGATTGGGCATTATCTAAGAGATCAATCTTTGACTCTTCTTCTGAAGAAGACATTTTTGCACCAGTTAACCCTGGGACTGAAAAATTACATATTTAAATTATAAATTACAAAATTTCATAAAATATAAAATAGTAAAATTAAGTAGAATAAAATTATTTTTAATAAATTTATTAGTCTTTTTGAATTAATCATTTTATTTTAATTTATATAATTTTGATAAATATGTATTTATTATTTGTAACTGTAAATAACTCACTCATTGGATTCATTAAATGAATTCGTTTTTCATATCCTAAAGCTGGTAAATACTTTTCAGCAAAGGTAAAAATCTTTCTTTGGTCTATCCCTCCAAATTGGGCATCTACTTTTAAATATTCTTCATCTAATACTTGTAAACCAGGATACAATAATCCAGATAATAATGGATTTGCAACTTGCTTTACAACTTCAGCACCAGCCTTTTTTGCATCATGCTCAGTTACAACTGAAGCTAATTTGTATACATCCAACGTGTATTCTCTAAAAATATTAAGGTAAAATTACTATTGTAAGAAATAATAGATTCAATTAACTAATAATTTTTCTTAAGAAATTTTTGTCTTAGCACAATAATAAATAAAACTTGGTACTTACTTTGACAACTGATAGTCTGTTCCTTTGACAAACTTCAACTTCTCTAATGGAACATCAATAGATTTTAACATAGCTTTAATGGCAGCTTCATAATACTGTGTTCTAAGCTCCAACAGTTCCCATGGAGCTTTCATATTATCGAGGTAAGCATGAAGATCAGCAAAAAGCACTGTTACTTCTGCACCAGCTCTTAAGAAATCAGCAATCTTTAACATAGGTACAAAGTAACCAATGTGAGGCTTGCCCGTAGTTGCAGTACCCCAGTATATCTTCAAGTCTCGTTGTTTCAGAACTGTTTTAAGTTTTTCATCACCAAGCCACTCCGCTAAATTCTTGGTGATGAGGTTGTACTTTTCTTCCCACGTCAGCTCGCCCATGTTGAATTTATTGCTGCAAACAGCAAGATTATAATGGTTCCGTTTACACCAGTATAGAAAATTTGAATTTACATGCGGTCGAGCAAAATTAACTACTTGATAAGAAAGCTTTAAAAAATTGTAAGTTCTCATTTAAAAAATGTAAAAAAATTTAGCTTTAAAAAATGCTTGAAAATAAAAATTTTAATGTATTCTTTTTTAATTTTTAATTTAATACATTACAGTACCGGTGTAGCTAGAACCGATAGTACTTTTGTGATATCTTGCGTTAAATTTCACAAAAATGCAGATATGTTTACGCATGCGCGCTAAAGCCACGTGCCTTCACAAAATCTAAGAATCAAGCGTTCAAATGAACATAACTTGCAGAAATATAACCTAAAATGTTGCTATATCGTTTGGTTTTTTAATATAATTTCATGCAAAAAAACTTTTGAGTATTTAATTCTTTTAATTTTTCGGCATTAAATTGATAATAACGTCCTGATGCAATTTACAAATTAACTCGTTAAACACATGCAACATTCGAAAACTATTTGAAGTCATTGAAATCATTAACGACAAAATTGAAATTTGAAATAAATATTTTAAAAACATGAGAAGCTACGAATTTTTAATTTAAGCATGACGAAATACTTGAATTTATTGAAAAAATTTCTTACCTTTGAGCTCACCAGCTGTCGGAAAGAGCTGAAATGAAAGACCGTATAGGTATTTATATGTCAAATTCGTGCTGGCAACAAAGTAGTTCCAAAGTGCCGGTGCCAGTTCCCAGGAATCGAATGTCAAGGTAATTCCGTTGTTGCTTCAATCGAATGTCACTGAAATGTTTTTGAAATAACGTTCGAAATCACTTTGTTGATTCGTTTTTGTTTTTAATTCTTACTTATATTCTTTATTTGTATTTTTTATTTTTAAAGGAAAATGAAAATTTATACTTCTAGCTTGGTACTTTGGTAGCATTGTCAAAGTGCTCGCGCATGCGCAGATTAAGACCAAACCCAAATCAAAGATTTTGATAACCTCAATGATACACCTATATCATTTTTGTTGATGTTTTATTTGTACGATTAGGACGGTGGTGTTTTTTGATACATTTTTTTAGGCAGTTACTTAAGTTGTTATCATGAAGATACAAGAAACGTTAAAACAAAAAATATCTTCGTATAAGTTATATAGAAATAATTAAATACGCTTAAAATGATTCAATCCAATCTTTATTATGAAATACCTTTGTAATGAGAAGTGATAACGTCATTGTAATTTAAAACCCGTTATTAGAGCCAGCTATTTGCAAAAATGACGTGGTGAGTTTGTTATTTATATAATCTGTAATCTATTTATTTTAATATTTATGAAACTTTAAGACTTAAAATATTGTATGGAAATTATTTAATTTTAATTTTAATTTTAGGAATCCATTACGAAAACAATATGTAATTCAAAGGCCAACACCAGCTTTTCCGTGTCTTACCACAGCTGAAGATCGAGAGCTGGATATTGCTGTACAAAGAATTATGCAGTTAGTAATAATATATTCTTCTAATTATCTGCAAGTGACTTTTTATACTAATAAAATATTTTTTTTAGTGTTGAAACTAAAATACGACAATTAATAAAAGAAATGAAAAAATATTTAAGTACAATTGACCATTTAGATACAGCTGATCAACGTTTGACAACAAACTTAAGCTCGTGTTCATTAGTACATATTAATGATGCCTTTAGAAGGATTGTAGAAGATTATCATTCTGTTACAACTCAAGTAATCAAACATTCTTTTATAAAAATTATTAATACTACAAGTACAATTATTTCAAATTTATGCATAAATATATTATAATTTAAAATTATTTTTAAAGGTTGGTAAAACTGTTCAAGAAACTATTGCCCTTTGTCAAAAGACATTTATTGAGCCATTAAAGAAGTTACGGGAGGAATTTGCATTTATTAGAGATGCTTTATTCAGACGAGAAGAGCTTGTAACAATTTGGAAAGCTGCTTATGCAAATTTAAAAAAATATCAAGAAAAAAGGGAGAAAACAGCAAGTCATCATGTTAAACTAGAAAGAGAACGTAGGTCAGAAGAATTAGCTTCTAAGGAATTGAAAATCTATCATGCAAGGCTTCTTGTTGAATTGCCAATGTTTCTTGAAAAAAGACTAGAGTACTTGAAACCTACAGTTCATGCGCTTATTGCCATTCAATTGGATTATTATGGTAATTCAACAAAAATGTTTACACAATTAATGCCAGTGCCTAATGCTACAGAATCTCCAAGTAGTGCTATGGTGTCTGAAGAAGAATATAATCAAACTATAAACAGCCATTTTTCTAGAATCAAAGATCTTACTATTATCAAAAATGATTGATATTTTTGTAAAATTAATTTAAAAATTTATAATTTTGACAACCAATCAAAAATTTACTTTGTTTTAGGCATATTTTAAAGTATTTAAAGTATTTAATTTACAATTGTTATTTTGTGAAAAGTGATTTATTTTTGTAAAAATATATTTATGAAATATGAATTGTTAAGGCACAGCCAGCTCTAATAATCTTTATAAATACTTTTGTATTTAATGCCCTAATAATAATTTTCTATGCATTAAATGTAAATACATAATATAATTTTTATTTTATAAAGACTAGTACTTTTACTTCTTTATAATCAAATAAAACTCATCAAATTATACAATCAAGGAAGTTCAGCTGTATCATCCGTTATGGGGGGAAAGAGAGAGTTTCCCTTCTCTTTCCGTCGCTTCGTTATCCGCGCAGCGGGTATTTCCCTCGCACGTATTACTTACACAAACTCTACATTTTGCTTTTGTTATTATTGTCGGCACGGAATAAACTATGTACCATTTTAACACTGACTCAAATTTTATGTATAGCTTCTTTATTTACTATATATTAAATTAATAAATTATTACGTTATATTTTAAGTGTTATTGTTTTTTTTCTAGCCGCGGCTTATGTCGATTTACTTTTATATTTTTCAGAGACTGTCAATGTTGAGTAAACTTTTAAACTACGTTTCAAATGATCAAACTCGTGGCTCGCGAAGTGATTAACTTGTATCTATTAGTGTTTTCAAAAGCTGTAAAATATTGAGTATAATTTTATAAAGGTTAATTTTTAAATGCTTAGAAAATTTAGTTTATTGTTATAAAAATAATTTTAGGACTTGTACTTGCATCATTAACAATACCTTTTTTTTTAATAATAACGCGATAACGCCGTGAATAAAAGAATGACGCAACTACGCAATCATACAATAGGGACAATTTAGAGATAGTATTTCATCAGCATGTAATACAACAACAATTCGATTAATATAAGTATATTTTTATCAGTAATCTTGAATATCTAAGATAAATGTTTAAAATAGTTCAAAATTCGATGTATTTACAAAACATCAAAATATCTCTTGCTTTCATGACTTGAATTTGGTTTTATCTTTTAGACGATATTCAAATTTGAATTATACGGAAATTACACAATTTGAAATATATATTAGTCTCATTTATTAGTCAATTCATTTGAAAGAAACTATTGATCTGGACAAACAAAATTTCTTTTCTAATTAAAAGTTGGCGACATGGACATCCTTTCAATATATGTTTACTTTTTAAAGGCTATAAAAGTTGTAAGTTTTAATTCAGTACTTAATTCATATTTAAAAAGTATGAACAATACTGATATAAAGATAAATTATAATTCTACCAGCAATAAGATATTACCAAAAGACGTTTTTAATTAATTGTATTTTATTAAATTGCGTATTAAAATAAAAAAATAATTTATTTAAAAATAGAATCATAATTATTATTTTAACATTCTATTTATAAATTTACGAAATATGTTTTTTATATAGAGTGAGTTTAAATGCTTTATCTATATATTGTCTATTCTAATAAAAAATGCGTCTATATTGCACATTTTTTTTAATTCATAAAAATATCCATTTTAATTACTATCTTTTAACACATTATTTTTATGAGATAGATACACGCGCATCAATAAAATTTTTAATAATAGACAATAATGTCATTGAAATGAACTATAAGCTTCGTCTATTCCTAATTATGCAATATAAATACTAAGGTATTTATACGCGAAAAAAAATTCATGTTTTCCAATAATTCCTCCATAGAACTAAAAACTTTACGAAATTAATTATCACCTCTACAAAGTAATAAACATATGTACACAATTGCTAAAGTTCTTTGAATCCAGTCTACAAGTCAAACATAATAGCAATGTAAATTTCATCACATTAATATTATGTATCGAGCGTTAAGATAATTGAAATTCCAAATATTATATCAAGGCTTATCGAGACATCTATAAAAAAAAATCAATAAACCCAAGGTAAAACTACCTAATCAAACAATAAACGCACAAAAGCTCATTATCAAATTCAATACCAACTAACGTCATCATTTCCTCTAACTCCAACCCACCAAAAACCCTAAAAAATACAAAAACCGCTTAAAAAACCCTGGAATCAAAGAAAAACCCGGCACATCGCAGCCATCCAGTCGCGCGCTCGGTCACATCATCATCTGAATAATTAAACAATCCCGCGAAACTAGACCGCAACAGCCAGCCCCTCTTCCGTATTTATATCCCCACATCCAGGGGCTATCGATCCCCGCACAGCCATAATTTCACGAGTATAAGTACAAAACTTTCGCCGCGCGCATAAAACATTACTCAGCCCGCAAGGAAAAAAGATCGGCGCCTATAGCCACTCTTAACTGCGCACACGAAGCACCGTTCGAACATACGCGCTAAGCCAGCCGTGGAGGGGGCAGCCTTCTAGCCAATCGCGCGCGACCACATAGCCAGTCGGAGGTCGGCCGCCAATATACTTTCCAGAATTTTCCTCCCACTCGGCGAGGATAGCTCGCGCAGTGAGTACCCAGTTTGCTCGGCTATGTTACGTCAGCCAGGTCAGCCTAGCCGCATGATGAAACCTCTTTGGATTTCCCGGACGGCGCCGAGCATCAAGGATCAGAACTAGCGAGACAGCCGGACCGAGCGGACGTTAAAGCGCGAGAGCTTGACCGTGTAGATTTTTACACGAAGCTGTTTTATAGTCCTGGGAGATAGGCTAAGGAGAGTAAAGAAGACACAGCAGCGCCAAGATGAGCGCGTTGAAGAGCGTCATCATTACCCTGCCGGCCAAGGGTCTAACAGCGACGGGCAGATCGACGCCCGGGATTATCACCAGTGGAGAACTGGTGAGGCCCCTGACCCCGGCGCAGAAGCTCAACTTCACGACCTCGATCTTGATGGATCACAAGATCAAGATGGAGAGCGGCGCGAAGAAGCAGCAGCTCCAGCCTGTCAAACATATGGAGCTGCAGAGCCTCGACGCGGAAGTGGTTTTCAAGCAGGAGGACTGCGCAGCGACGGCGGCCAGGGGCAAGAAAAGAAGGCTGGATCATCTTACGTGGGAGGAGAAGCTACAGAGGAAGTAAGTCGAAGTTTCGAGAGGTCATTGCGGGAGGTTTGATGGGCGGAAGTATGGCTGCGGCGCGCGAGCGCGTGGAATAACGGGTTTTGGATGGGAGGGGCGGGGGTTTTGGGTTTTAACGCGGAAGTGCAGGTTTGTTGGTAAATAAGGGATTGCGGGGGGTTGGTTGGGTTGTTTGTTTGTTTTGGTGGAGGGGAAGCCGGGTATAGGGGAGTGAGAGGATGTGAGGATGGTTTCGTCATTTCGGAGCAATGATGACTCATCGAGTTCACTACTTCCGACATTTCATCAGCTAGCATTTTCCTTTTTTTTTTCGAAATTGTTTATTTTGTTTGGGGCATATTGTTATTTGGCTTGATATTAAATATTTGGGAAAAAATTATTAAATTTTTTGTAGATTTATTTATTTAGGACGGTTGATTTTGCTCCGAAATTTCGTCATGCTGCTATTGTTATTTTGTTTAGGGACACAATATTTGTTTTTGTTATTGATATTGTTTTTGATGCTCACCTTATCTTTTTCTCCACTTTAATTTTTTTTAGTTATACTTAATTACAAAATTAAATTAATAATGCATGAAAGTTTGATCACTTTTTTACTGAAATAATCTTTCATTATTCAGGATAATGAATCATTAATTTTAACGTCCTGAAAATTTTTAATTAAATTTCAATTTATTTAGTTTATATATTTTATTTTTCAGAAAACTAAAGAACAGAGTAGCAGCACAAACCTCTCGAGATCGCAAAAAGGCAAAACTGGATGAATTGGAAGACACAGTCAGAATTCTCAGAGAAAGGAATGAAATGCTAGCAGAAGAATGCACAATGTTGAGAACACAAAACAAATCTCTTGTCGCAGAAACAGAGAGGCTAAAAAGGAACAAAGAGTCAGTAGAGATTAAGGAATCCAAGGAGCAGGTGTGCTCGATGTGTCAAGCTCGTGTCGGCTGTACTGCACCAGCGCTGGGATCAGCAGTATCCCCTATTTACCCTCTGCAGCAGGGTGGAGCAGTACAAACGGCACGACCTCTGACACTGGCGCCAAGCGCAGCCATACTCCTGAAGATCCTGACACTCTACCTCCTCTCGAAGACCTATTTAGCGAACTCCAAGGAGACGATTACATCGAAAGACTCGAAGAGCTTGCCGAAAGCCTTCTGCGAGAGGTTACCGCTGAAGTGGAAACAAATTCTACTCAATCAAATGAGCAGGTAAAAGATTTTATATCACTTATTTTCATTGATGTAATAAAAGTACTGGAAGAACAATAAAATGGACGATTTATATTATTATATAAAACTAATCTGTTTTGTTGTCTTACAACAAGTAAAAAAGAAATTTTCTAATTCAATTTTTATGACATAGATCACAAATAAAGTTAAAAATTTGGACTTGTTTTATACTCTAAAAAAGTATAAATGCAGTACAATTAATATTTCGTATGAATAACTAGGAGTTGAGTTAAATAAATTTAAAGTAAGTGTGAGTATGTCATTGATAACTTAGTTCTTATCTGTTCAAATATATAGCTTCATGAGCCACACAAGTTTTTTGTTATGCAATAATTTTTAGAACAGAGAATATTTATCACTAATAATACAGCTTTTAACTGCTTTGATACAGCATTATTGTATACCAAAATGTTCTTTTATATTAGTCAATTGAAATGTAGTCGTTTATATTTCTCCTTAAATGTCAACTTCCAGCACTTCACACTAAAAGTCTTATCAAAATTATTATTTTGCAAAGAGTTATACTAATATTACTTGTCTTATTTTCTTACAGAAACAAATTAAACAGGAAAGTGTCAAAGAACATGACACTACAGAAAAAATGGTGGGGGAGGCATCAAGTTATGTGGAAGCCAGTACACCCAGTGAAAGCATAGCAATAGACGAACTCCAGTGCACATCTCAAATCATTCCAGACAACACTACCAGCAACACGGTCTCGCAAGTGCCGACCGTCACGCTGAATGAATCTGGCCCAATTACGATTGCGGAAAAAGTCGAGATCAAGGAAGAGCCCATACACGACGCTGAGATGGTGTACGGAACTTACGATGAGGCTACTAACTGCATAACGATTATCTACCCCGAGGAAGACACAACGAAGCTCACTGTCCCGCAGCCGAACCAGTATAATCAACAGCTGCCTTCGCCCTCGCACTCCTACGACTCGATGTCACCAGCGAGCCTTCACTCAGATGACACAGACATGGTCAGCGTGCCCTCGAGTAAATTCGACTGCGCGCATTCGGATGGCGGCTACGAATCGCACGGCTCACCCGCGAGTTCTGTCTGCGGTACTAATAGCGCGCTTACAGATCTCTGGCACGAGAGCTTTTCGGAGCTCTTCCCTAGCCTTGCTTAAAATGGGAGAGTGCGAGCGATCGAGCATCGACAGTTTTGCCTTCGTCTGTGATATAAATTATTAGAACGTAGACTTTCATACGTTTTATTTATTTTTACATTTCACTTTCACTTGGACCAATTATTAAGATTGTTCTCATTTAGATTTGATATTAACAAATATTTGATTTTAACTCAGTGCGAAAAAGCAACTCGATAAGCGATAGTAATTAAGATATTTAATTTATCTTAGTCAATATATTTTTATACTTAAAACATTAATCCTCAGCATACTCGTTTGAAATATTAGTAAATTAAGTTAGTAGCCTTGTCGTAAGATTATAAGTTGTAAATAGTAGTTAAGACGTTTGTGTATGGAAATACATCGTTTTGCTCTTCTGTATATAATATTTATTATAGAATCAAAAAATACCACTCTATAAAGATGTTAAAAGATCTATATGCATACATAAGTATTATGTATGAAACAAACAAAGAAAAAAAGATTAAAAATCACATTCATAAGAAAACTTTCAAGTCTAATTATTTTCTATACCTCAATTTTATTTCATACCAATAGCATTATTTTTATTTACTTACCTTCTTTTTACAAACAATTATAGTAAGATTAATATAAAAAAAATATAATATATTAAAGAAATAAATTAAACAGTCATGTAAAGTAAAGCAATTTACTTTTCATTAAAGAAGATAATTATTAGAAACTTACATTAGAACAAAAGATAAAACGCATTCATTGTTTACATTGATTATTTCAAAAGGCCTTTAATTTTTAATAACTGTTATCATCAGTAATTAAGTCGTAATGCGCCTGTAATAATTTTAACTGTACAATAATTCATAAAGATTAAGAATATATGTATATATAAACATATAGTATGTATATATAAAACAAAATCTAAAAAATGTTTAGCATTTAAAAAATCTATTGCATTATTTCATTATTACAATTCTTATCTAATATAGAACAAAAAATCAAATATTTCTACATAAAAAATTAATTTGATAACTTAAGCATTTTTGCCCGTGACACAATAAGATTATCTACACAATGATAAACCAATATTAGTTAAAAAGAGACTTTGGTTAGCACCTTTTTCATCGTTACATTAATCTATAACTAGAATGATCGTCAGCATACCCACTCGCTATTCATGGATACGATTTCATCATCCCCATCTGTATGACTGAACGGTATATCGAACGCATAAATGCATCGCAAAGAACCGGAAGAATTGAGAAAATTAGAGTAAGTAGGTGCCAAAGTTGAATATCCTTGTTTCATCAAGTATGGAAGTATTTTAAATACCTGTCTATATCGTAAATGTACCACAAGACACAGTGTGGCAGTGATTAATTTTAATTCACCTTACACATCTATCAAAATTCATTTTATCGGCTTACAACTCATCGTTACTTCCTAACGTACAATATAATATATTTCATTAAAAATCGAAGGGGAAGAAGAATCATCTTTCTCATACGTACTAGTATTAGACCGCAAAACTGTAATTGCAACTCGCTTTTTCTATACGTACATAACAATCAACCTACGTCCACTAGTGTTAATCCATATTGATCGAACAAAGTTCTCTCGTATTTACTTATCGATTCGCATTTATAGCTTTCCTTAATTGTCAGTTAAAAGTAAAGACTCAATTAGTATATTCGTCGACATGACCGCCTTAATGCACGTCATTCATTGCATGTAATGGGCAATGAGTTTCCTACTATTTGACGCAATTATATACTTTTGACATGTGGGAAATTCATATAAAAATCAAATAACATTAAAACAAGTGTATACGACAACAAGCAGATAAAAATATAGTTTTTTCGTATAATTTCCCTAAATATAATTCAAATAAAAAAAATTTATTGCAATCCCCCAATTAATTAAAATAATTCATGTAGCAAAGCATTGATCGCTATTTCTTCATCGTACATCAACTCGTGAAAAACCTACAGGAAGAACACCGCCTCGAAAAAAATCTTCACGTACTCCTGCTCGCACTTCTTCCCTCCCACTAATACCTCTAAAAACTACTTGGCACTCTTTTACATCGGCAAAAAACCCAGTGTTCAATCTCACCGACTCTCCCCCGCTCAACACCTTCTTAAAAAATTCTAAAAAAAAAGAAATCTCCCACACGTCAAAATCGCCCTCCACGAGCATCATCAAGATCGTTTCTTTCGTTCGTCCCTCTTTCGCAGAGAAACCTATACGAGGGTGCGCTTAACCACCCCCCGTCATCTAAATTCTCATCGAATCGTAATGGCACGTGTGTATCCCTCAGCCGAAGAGCTTCTCGAAGCAGCCGTGGCAGTAGGGTTTGTCGTTCTGCTCCTTGAAGGTGCCCTTGTTCAGCTGCTTCAGGCAGAACGCGCAGACGAAGTGCTCCGGGTGAAACTTGCGGAACATCGCGGTTATGCAGCGACCTGGAAAATCAAGAGCGTTAATGCATCGATCGATCGGTGGGATATGTAAGGCTTGAGAGGGTATAGACGAGGCTGTTTCTTGAGATATAGGCGGGTTGTGTACTTGAGATTGAAGTGTCTTTTCAGGCCCTTGTGATTTATAATTTATTGTACGGTATAGATGGTCTCATAGATTTCACGCTTGCTTTTGCAGTGTATTTTAATATGTTAGCAAAAGTTGTATAACCATTTGACTCAGTTATGATCAATAATAAATGTATTTAAGAATTTTTACAATTTGCTTTAGACGACGTTACTTCGAATAAAAAATAAGATATTAATTTGAAAACTTTACAAAAAGAAAACACTAGATCGCCAAGAACAGTAACGCGAACATCGTTATCACTATTCCTTACAAATCCTAAGGCTTAAGACCGATTCGCTTCGTCGAAGCGCGCTTCAAATCCACCAAAGTGATAACGAAAATAAAAAGCTCAAACTCCACCGGCACGCAATAAAGACGCTCCTTATCGATCTCTTCCGCGCTAAACAAAAAAAGAAAAAGCAAAACAAAATAAAAAAAGATATCCACCTGTAATGGGCTTGTGACAGCCGGCGCAAAGCGATCCCCTCTTCGCGTGGTAGTGCGTCTCGCAGTAGGGCTGGCCCTCGTGATCGAAGAACGAGCCGCCCTGGAACTTTTGCCGGCAGTCCTGAAATCAGAAAAATTCATAACGATTAGCACGCATAGCTGTCGTGATAGCCGGTGATAAAGCTGATCCGCGTGATGTAGGCGGGTATATTTAGCGGAATTCGCTTTCAAGACCAAAGTGAGTAATGAGCGCGTTCTTCGGGCAGATAAATTCGAGGCTCGTTGCCGGCTGATGTAAACAAACGTGTTAATGAAACTTGCGGGGATAAAGTGTTTATGGATGTGGTATAATTAAGAATGAGTAATAAGACGCTCTTGCGCGTATTTTTGAGTATACAACACTTTTTTGGCATACTTTGTTTTGCCGACTCGCGCAGGTTGAGGAAGACGTCTTTTTACGCTTGGTAGATATTATGCGTTGGACTGAGATCTGAAAAGACGGAAGATGTAAACAGCGAGGAGAGCGATGAATAGAAGAGTGCATAGAAATTACAAATTAGGACGGCTACGTCACTGAGAGCTTTGTGCGAAGATCTAAGAAAATATTGAAGAAAGAAAATGGAAAAGTGCATAAGAACTTTTCCACTTAGCGACGAGTACTCTTCAGAAAACTTTTTATCGATTAGAGCGCTTTTTGTACTATCTCGACTTCTTGTGTCGTTATGTCACCGTGACTCATATTTAAATAAACATTGACAGTTGATTTTTTTTTAAGATTCATATAAATAAATTTATCTTGCAAAGTTATACATAATTAATTATTTTTTTTTAAAATAAGATATCTACATTACAGTCATTAATTTATACATACTAACACATTGTTTCAACCCGATCAATCAATTGCAAATATAAATTTACAATTAAAATACTTTAGTTTAAGATCACGAAAGAATTGCATCAACGTTTAGAGCTCAGTTAATAATCTCCACCATTTTAAGTACCTCAATAAATTACTAGTTAATAAAACGACTTATTTACGACATTTGAAAGGAAAAACATTAAAATACTATCAAGATTCTACAAAAACTACCATTATTGTTGAAAAAGCTCAGTGTCTAAAAACTTATCTAAAACAGATCAACCAACATATTCTAAAGTCTTCAAGTCGATGCATTTCACTAACGCTGAAAATCATAAAAAGCTCCCATCAATCCCATCCTCCAAAGAGTCTAAAAATCGAAAAATCACTGCCCCAATTGCGCAACGGTAATCCCGCGAATTTCAGCGAACGAGGCACAGGTCAAAACGACGCATCGAACCTCGAAATCGTCTTGGCACGCGAGAAATCCGGCAAAAAAGCCAATATAATGCGGCTCCGCTTTCAGTCAATCTCGGGAGCATCTCGTTTCACGCACGAGGCCCAGAATAGCTCCAAGCCCTTCGCGTCTCTCTTTCTCCCAAGAAAAAGACGACGGCGACGAGGAGCAAAGCTCAGCGGCGCGACGTGCCTGCATAGACGCACGAGAAAAGAGAGACAGAGAGAGCCAGCGATAAGGGATCTCTACTCTTCCCAAGGTCTCTCGCGAAAAGAGTTGAGAGCGCAGGAGGCTGCGGGAGGAGCAAGGAGGCGGCTAGAGAGACGCTTCATACATTCACACACGCGACCAGACACACACACACAGAAACACGCACGCGTAACGGGTAAATTTAGCGTATCGACGTCACGCGCGGCGCTTCGATTTCGACACGTCACTGCGCACGGCACGCAGCAAGGAATCCGACGGCGGGCCGACGGAATGCTCGTCGTCCTCATGGCAACCTTGACCCGCGGGTGCACGCGCGCTCACGCAGAAGGGATGAGAGGCGCGAAAGCCGGCTCCCTTCTGTTTTCGTTTTGTTTGTTTGTGTTTTTTTTTTTTGTTGTTTTTTTTTTGCTATTTTTTATTTTAAATACACATTTATTTTTCAAAAAAAATTCGTACAAGACATGGCTTTTTATCCCGCTCAAACAATAGTGTGGACAATAAGGAAGTATCGGAGCTGTCTCGCAGAGAGGGCTGCTGTTGTCGCTGTTCGGCCCACCTTCGCTGCTTGGCGAGAGCTTGCATCGGCATTGCTGCAGCTTTGGATACGGGGGAGAGAAAGGGAGCTGTCGTCGGCGAAAAGAAAAAACTGTACAATTAACGCGGCTGTTTGTTTCATTCATCGGAGCATCATTATTGTTTTTCTCATTAGCTTGGCGCACTTGTCGGGCCGGCACCTTTGGGCGCCGGGTGCGTCGCTCTCCTTTTCTTGCGGACTCTCCATTGGCATGTATGAACGAACAAACAAGGGGACAAATGGGGGCACGGGGCTCCGCATCAGTTGGAGCCCGGAGGGCATACAGGGGGACAATTAATCGGCGATCCTTTCGTCGCCGTTAACCTATTGGTGTACTGTTCTCTCCTGCTAAAAAAAAGTGTGCGTGTGTGGTGTGTGTGTTGGCTGTCGGTCACGGTTTAGAAAACAATGAATCGGGGTGTGTTCGTCGATTACTTTTTCAGCGCAGCTCTCGCTTCTCTCATTCTCTCGCTCGCACTTTCACGCTCATTCATTCGCTATCTCTCTCTCTCTCTCTCTTTCTTTTTTAAATATGTGTTTTTCCGTCTCCCCGAGCCTCTCTCACGCCTCCTCCTCCTCCTCCTCTTCCTCCTCCTCGTCCACGCCTACGCACTTGGGGCAAAGCGGCTTTCCTTCCATGGCGTAGAACGACTTGCCGGATACCGCCTTCTTGCAGTCCTGGAAAGTACATTTGCAACAATTTGAATGATGGGGTGAATATTAAAGTTCTTTGGGCTTTCCAGAGTATTTTTGAGTTGTGAGTTCTTGGATACAGCTGTTTCTATGATTTTAAAGTGTTAGTGACTTAGCATGAGTAATGAATTTTTCCAATTTTCTGTAATAGCTTGGAAAGAATTTTGCAAGCTGGAGTGTGAATGATTAATGCGCGACCTTCTGACAAAGTCTTATTAGTATCGTGACAGAGTCTCGTAACAGTAAAAATAAACACCACGACAATAAGGCTGTGACAAAACGATCGCTCTCGGTCGTTTGCACAACCGAGACCGTGAAAAGAAGAAGAAAAAAAAACTCCCTCAAGAATTCTTCCAAAATCCTGAAAAAACGAAAGAAAAAAAAAGCAAAGGGACAGCGAGCGTTTTCATTATCGTACCCGGCAGACGAAGCAGTCCGGATGCCACTGGCTGTTGAGGGCCGATATGTAGTTCTCCATGATGGCGCGGTTGCAGCCACCGCACTTGGGGGCGAACATGTCGAAGTAGTCGTCGCGGCAGTAGGGCTTGCCGTCCCTCTCGTGGAAGCCGTCCTCGCCGAACTGCTTGCCGCACTGGGCGCAGAAGAAGTGCTCCGTGTGCCAGGTCTTCTCCAGGGCTGTCACGCATTTCTGCAAACAGAGTTAACGCGTTCCGGCAAGTCGATTTTTTAAATAACGATAAATCGTGTCTTTCTGGTGAATGAATTAAAGGATTTGTCTCGCGGATGCGTCTCGATCGAATCGCAGCTGTAAACAAAGTTAACGAGCTTTAAATTCTCTCTGATCGGTCACATCGATATCTCCGAATTATCAAGCCAGGTCAGATACGCGAAAATTCGCACGGTTCGATCGAGTGCATTGAGACGATTACGCTGCGGTTATCGTACATCGAGGATCGGCCCGTTGCAATAGGCGCAGCGGGGCGAGAACAGGTTGTGGTAGTCCGGCTCGCAGTAGGGATGGCCCTCGCGCTCGAAGAAGTTCCTGGTGCCGAGCTCCTGGTTGCAGTGCGTGCAGGTGAAGTGCTCCGGGTGCCATGTCTTGCCTAGGGCGGTGATCACCTGCAATCAGATGAATTTCGAAAATTTTTCAAGAGTTCGAAAATTTAAAGGGCGTTGATGCTACGTTTTGCTGAAGAGCACTGGCCGAGCGTTACACAACCGGTAGATGGACGCGGAGAGGAAAAAAAGAGCAAAGTTACTTTTTGCCTGGCTCTGAGTCACTTGCGGCGCGGATGAGATTATCGGAGCGCGAGAATACATGGGTGCAGGCGGCGCGAACAGACGCAGTATTCAGAGGGAATAAGGCGTATCGGATTTCCTCGGCCGCGCGCGAAAATCGCTCCGAACAATCCGGCGCGTTCACGGCTTGGAGCGTGCCAAGATCTCGTAGACTTTCCCGAAACAAAGTGAAAAAAAAAGAAAAGTCCAGCACTCGCGTTAAAAAAATCACAAAAAATCGAGAAAAAAAAAATAGTTCCTCGGCCAGTGCTTATCCTGTCGGTGAGGGTTTGGTATATGACCTGTCCAACGATGGGCTTCTCGCAGGCGTTGCAGCAGCCCTTCTGGGTAGTGTTGACTCCTTGGCGGCTCATGTCTGCCTGAAGATTGCCAAGCATAGAATCCAACTGGTTCTGCTTGATGTGGGTGACCGACTGGGCGGTCGCCGAGTGGCTCTCGTACTGCGGCTGATAGTGATGGCTCGTGCGGGTCTCGGTTATGTGGACCCTGCTCGACTGCTCTGCTGCTGCTGGTGCTGCTGCTGCTGCTAGCAGTGGACTGGCCGATCTCAGCGCTACGCCACTGCTGCTACTGCTCGCGGTGGCCTTGTTCGGTTTTGCGTACGGCGAGTCCGTCACCGTCTGCCGCTGGTGGTTGCTGCCGTTGATCTAAGCGTTGCGAATATACCAGAGAGTTAGCGCGAGTGAGAAAAAATTTATGAGGAAAAGGAGATTAGCTGCGGTGAGCCGGGTGCAAGACAGAGAGAGAGAGACGCGCAAGCGAGAGAGCTTACGAGCTTTTGGATATTTTCAGGCGCGCGCGGCTCTCTGTAATTTTCTTGGCGAGAGTGCCTAGAAGCCGGGGAGGGGACGGAGAGAGACACAGAGGTGGGGAACGCGCTCCAGGGAGCGAGAGGGAGACGGAGTTAGAAGTCGAGCTTGTGTATATGCGCGCGCGCGCTCGCGCCTGTGAGAGCAAGCGGAAGGTCTTGGCTGCGCGGCGCGAGCCAACAATTTCCGAACGAAAGCTTTTTGACAATCGCGACGGCGGTGGTAGCGGCCGCAACTCTCCCTCATTATACACCAGCTTTAAACTATGAAGCTTCTCGTGGATTTACAATCGCTGCCGATCGCTCCATGATTTTTTCATTATGCGATTGGTACCAAAGCTCGCCGATCGGTTCGGAAAGAAACGAAGACCGTGGGATAAACATCGAGAAGCGCGCGGCGGAACAGACCGGAAAAGAGAGACGCTTGCGCGAGCGCGAGGGAGAGAGAGAGAGAGGAAAGATACGAGAGCTCGCTAGGCGGAATGGAAGTTATTTCGGTAACCTGGCCGGCCAAGAATGGTCAGGAGCTCCACCGACGTCAATGAGGTTCGTCTCTCTTTCTCCCCCAGAAAACCATCCGGCCGCACGCTCGCGCGTCTCTCTCCACGCAGTTTTTCGCGCGGCCGTCTCCGTCTTTTCTATGTCATTATCAACCGTTTTAGACTGGCCCGAAGTGAGAGAGCCGGAGGGTTAATTCTGTTGTTGTCTTTGTTTATGTTCGCGGTGGGCGTTGTTATTGCGCGGCTGGGATTGTTGGAGTGGATCGTTTAGGGCTGCGGTTTTGAGAGGTCGTTTATGGTTTAATGGGGAATGAGGAAGGTTTTTCGATTCTAATTGGTTATTGTGTTAGGGGTTTGGTATAGTTCGGAGAAATGAGAGATGTTTGAGAGGGAGTTTGAATATTTGGAAACTGGTGCAGTAGTCCTTAAAATATGCTTATTTTGTAAACATTCGCGAATGCTGAAATAAATTTTGATGACCCAAAACTCGGCCTTTTTCTTGTGTCATTCTACCTTGCCTCGCTGATGACTTCATTCGCATTTGTCTTCCAATTTCTTTTTCTTTTGAAATGTCAACCAACTTAAATAGTTTTTCAAATTTTCACATCAAGGGATTAGAATTTTGAACGTTCAGATAAATATTATTATTTTTTTCGGTAAAGCCGATAGAAAACCT
>UELX01003465.1:0-23185 GCA_900480035.1 Eupelmus urozonus | reverse complement strand
TTTTGTAAATCTTACTAGAAATTCAGGAAAATTTGTCGAAAGTTCAGTAAAATTTCCTAAAAAGTTTGGTAATTTTTGAGGTTTTCACAGGCTGTTACCGCTTTACAAAAAGTTTGGTAATTTTCACAGACTTTTTTTTCCGTCTACTAATAACACAGATAAAAAGATTTGAGTTGGCCGATATCATAAGATAATGTCTTAACAAACTCGGCATGTATCTACTTAAACGCAAGAAACCAGCCGCCTAAAGTTTTTCTTTCTACCGAGGTTACTTTTGTTTTTTTAATTCTTGCACAACGGGCCTCTGTTTGAATATCCTAGTTAAAAAAGTTGTTCTTGAGAATTTTCAAACCCATAGCCTCGGGCAATGCTCTTTTTCTACCCTTGTCTCTTCGTTAATTAATAATAAGAATCCTTAACACGAATTAATTTCAACGAATCCGTTTTAACTCTCATTCGTTAAAACAGCAACACAAAAACTAAAACATCTCCACGACCCTCAAACCGTCAATACAATCACAACCCGCAATAATTTGCATCTCAAAACTACATCTCCCGCCCCTAACTAGCTTGTAAATCACGAGCTACCCGTCGGAATATCAAACGCCCCCCTCTTACCCAGCTTAATTCCGATATCAGCGAGGCATAAAATCCCGCGTAATCAATCCACTTCATCGGGCCGCCGCCGCCGCCTTAATTCGAAACTTTTGCCCAAGTCGCGCGCGGCCGCGCGCCGTCAAACTTCAGCCGGAATTTCAGCGCTCTAATTTAGCGGAGCGCCGTCAAATATCGAAGCCCTGCAGAACTTGTTGCTCGGCTCGATAGCTCGGCGCTTCATAAATTAGCGTCCTGGGAGCTGCAGCAACGACGCCGGCGACGTTTTTTCTCCCCCCCCTCCCTTATGCTGGGGCTCTCGAGAAGTCGTGAGATGAGGTGCGGGATCACCGAGGAGATTGAACGTTGGGCTGAGTTTGCGGGGGGCGGGGCTGGCTCTTTGCGGCGCGGTCTTGTAGGACTGGGATTTTGGTGATGACGAGGTGGTTTAAGGGGGGCGGATGTAGTGTGATTCGATCGAGGGTCAGTGGTGTGTTTGAGGGGGATGAGAGGGGGATTGGTTGGGTGAAGTGGGAATTTTTGAGGAAGTGCTTTTCGACTTGGTGCGCGCGAAGTTTTTCATGGCTGAGCGTGTGTCGTGTGAGATGTAAAGTTTTTTGTCTGCGTTTTATGCGCATACGCTTTCATAAAAAAGATAGAAGCTGTAAAAGCGCGTGTTTTTTACGAGTTTAAATTTTTCTCAATAAATTTGTGAGGGATGTAAAATTTTATTCTTTTTTGTGTAAGGAGTAATTTTTTAAGGAAAAAAATAATATTTGTACGATTCTAGCTGATTCTTTTAAAATTTATGGCTGCGTCCTATTTCCTCTGGGTACACTTCAATGTTATTCTTCTGACTATCTCTTGGTCATCTTAAGAGTCCCAGGGTAACTGATGTCGGGGTTTCTTATTAGAGTACTGAAAGCTATTCTTTCATTTTTAATTGTTACTTTATATATATCGGCCATTTTAATCATAAAATGTTTTAGTTTTAAATGACTTGATAGTTCATAATTATTGTTCGATTTTATATGATTTTTTACTTATAAGAAAATAAAATTTAAATAATTAAACAATTTACTGTTAAGAATTTATTTTTTATACTATTTTTAAAAAATATTTAGTTTATTTGCGTGAGCCTCTAAATCATTTGAACTTTTCATACCACAACTCCCAACTGTAGTTCAAGCCTATATCAAATCTGTGCCTGATTTAGGGTTACATAATGTCAAACTAATTCCCCTAAATCCTTAAAACATTCCCGCCAAAAATCACATTTCCCCAAAACCCCTCCCAAGTAAGACAGCTTATTAAATCCCGCCGCACCAACTGCGACATCCTCATAAAATCAAAAGTAAAATCATCTCCCCCCTCAGCTCTTACGGTGCAGTTACAAAAACCGCTTTAAAAACGATTACCCTCCCGGCTGGCTGCGTCTTTTTCCCGCATGCTCGAAATTTCCCGGATCATCCCATCTCCCAATCCCCTGCACACACGCTCGCGCGAAAATTCCATTCTCCTCGCCTCTTTCCCAAGGCAAAGCACAGCAGCACGTATAGCAGCAGACCAGACCTAAATCCCCCGACGCTCTCTCTCTCTCTCTCTTTTTCTCCGAGAAAAAGAGAGTTCCAGATCAAAAGTGCAGCGTAATCCGAGGGATACAAATCAGAATTTAATAAATTTCGAGCCGCCGAGATGTAAGGAAGGGGGGGGAGGGATTACCGGTAGTAAAAATTCATGCTTCTGACTTTGACGCTTCGCGCCGGGCTGATGCCCTCGAGGAAAGTCGACGAGTCTACGATTGCGGCAGGAGAATGAGCCGCTAAATTTTACGGATAGAGCCGAGGCCGTAATGACGGCCGGATATTTCGATTCGCGTACGGTTTTTTTTTTGCGCTCTTCGGGGAGAAACAACGATAAATCGCGCGGATTTCGACGTGCACTTCTGGAACGAACTGTCGTATTGTGCGGCGCGAGAGAGGAATATTAATGTCTTTTTTGAAAGGGGGTGGGTTTGTTTTTGGTTAAAATGCATGAGGGATGCGCGCGCGCGTGTTTTGAGAATTTTTTTTTTTGTTTTTTGAGCTTTGCTTTTTGAGGCGTTCTAAACTGGGTATGAAACGTGGGCGCTGCGTGATGAAAACGGATGGTATCGTATTTTTTCATTATAATTGATTATTTTTAGCTATTGTCTGCGTGATACTTGCACCGTCGCTTTTAATCTACAAAAACAACATTAAATAAACTTCAGCGACTTTAACAAATTTTCACTCCTCACCTCCCTAAAACTTTAATTATTTACACAGATTAACAATTGTTACAACCAGGCCTCCAGCCCATTATTTAAACAAGCCTCCAGCGAATCCCGCGTAAGCCGTTTAAAAGTCGATCGAACGGATTAAGGCCCGGAGCGAGGACTTTTCGAGATAATGGCGGCCCAGCTTGGCCGATGATTTAAATAACTTAGTTTGCCGGGAACGTTTCCACAGCTGGACGTGCTGCCACGTAGAGAAACTTAATCTAAACAGGTTGAGCAGCCTGGCCGCAGCTTATATCGAAGGAAAATACATCGTGCATACACGCCTTGTTTAAGCTATATCCGCGCTCTCTGCTTTGCCAAGTTTCTCCTTGGATTTAAAGCTCTTAGATTAAGCGAAACATCGAGAGCTAATTTAATAATATAATAATGTTTGGTAGGATAAAATGTGACGGCGAATTTAAATTTCCCGCGCAAATGGTCGGGTAATCGAATTAAAAGTTGCTAATGTAATTTAATAATACGGAAAATTAATCTGTCTTTGATGCGCTGCGATGAATTGTGGAAAGCCTCGCTCAGCGAGTAATTTCGGCTTTAATCGCAAACATAATCACAGCATGAACGTTTCTATAAAAATTGAGCGAATTTTGGTAAAATTAGAATAAAGGCGCGAGCGCGCGACATTATCAGTCATTTAAAAAGCGGCCGCAGAGCTCGACCCAATTCAGAGCGTGTTTTCAGACGCGTGTAGCTTTTGATATAGTTGAGGTTTTAATTAAACATGTTTCAAGTGTAGTGGGTGGTATTAAAAGCGGTGTCACCCCCTTGATTTTCATGCACTCTTTGCATCGGTAATAAACGTGGCTCTTTGGGTTATTGATTTAGATCTTTAGAGCAGGGTGCGTTGATTAAAAAAAAAATAGGAGCCGCGAGCTTTTATGAATAAAGTGTGACGTGCTCAAAGCGCACTTTTTTACGAGCTTGACACATATAGATCAGTCTGTAATCACCGTTGGGGCGTGCGCTTTGGTTGGACTTTGAGCGAGGAGCTGCGAGATGCTGGTGTGTCATTCATATGTGATGAAGATGTATGTTGCGGGGTTCTATTCACATATACTAGACCACTCGCTTTGGGTTCGTCTTTCTATGATTTTTAATGTTAAGTGATAATAAAAGAACTAGGAAATTGAGTTACTTGATTGTTCCTTTTTTTTAATGATTATGTGCAGTCGTTATCATTAGAAAATATGAAATATAAAAATCGTATATAATGGTTATTATAATAATCTTTTGTAAAGTAAAATATAAGTATAAAAATAAAAACTATGTAATAAAAATAAAATGACAATCATAAATGTTAATGGTAAAAATAATTAAATGTGAAACCTATAAAAAACTTTCTACCGCAATTCTCGTTTTACAAAACATAAAGCAATGGAATTTTTGTGGTATTTTTGCGCGGTCTATATTTGCAACATTTAAAATAAAAAAGAATATCAAGTTTTATATCAAATTGTGAAACCATATTACTACGCTTATTCGTTTCAATTAAAACAAAATATTTGTTTTCAATATAAACAAAATCACGAACTTGATGCATAAAAATAAAGCGGAGTAAAAAATGATTTAAAAAATTTCTTATTATTTGTATAACGATTCAATAATAAAGAAATAAATAAAAAACACTAATTTATGCTTATCGTAAACAGAAATAATAAAATAATACATACTTTCCGTTATTTCAGCTTAAAACCTTTTTTTGTTCTATTTCTATAGTTTTCAACGTTGCTACAGTTCGTTGTATACACACTTATTCCACGAAGACAAAATCTACGAGTAAAAGAAACTTTTATGCTCTTTATGATTCAAGCAGGTAGGTTCAAAGACGGGCGCGTCTCATTAAAAATAATAAGAAAAAATCAAACCAGCTATTCAAACCGAATACACTAGAAGGCTTAAAAGCTCTCTCGTCGAATACACAGTCTAAAAAGAATTCTTTGAACTCATTCTTCCGCTTCATTACTTCGGTTTCCTTTTCTCGTCATTCGGCCGAATTCTAAATCTAACAAAAAAATTTCCCGACATCGGCATAAAAATACCTCGCAGCTCTCCCGGCAGCGACAAAAGGAAACGAACGATTTTGACTGAGCGGTAATAAAGTCAAAGTCCCTTCGGTGCGATTCTTTTTCCGAAATCGAAACGGCGCGCATAAAAAAAAGGGAAACGTTTGCGCAACCTTGTATATAAATATCGGCGCGAGAAAAATAACAAAAAGACTGAGGGAAAAGGGCGCGTTCGGTGCCAGATCGATGCGCATCTTTTTTTCCCTTGCGATGCTGCTGTCGTTTTATAGATAGCGTCAGATCGATCGGCGATTTGGTACGAAAGTTTCGGAGAGCTGTTTGGGATGGTGGTTGTTGTGTGAATATTTTGTATTTTTATGATTGTAGGTTTGATGCGAAGCGAGTGTGATCGATTAAAAATATTGTGGTTTGTGTTAGTTAAAAATAATAAGATTCTGGCATTATGATTCCTTATAGTCTTCAATTTCTTATTTTTCCTTTGAAAGTACAATACAAGTTTTCAGAATCTCTTACACCAGCAACGATGGAATATTGGAAATTTACACTTGCTGTCTTTCGCGAAAGAGATTTTTTTGTAAAATATTGGTTGTTGAGATATTTTTCTATAAGCCAACTTGTTACGCAAGAAAAGGCGCAAAAATTACTTGTCGTCTGAATGACTATTATTTACGGATGGATGGATATGACGGGATTGAATTTCTTTTTCTCGTCGATTGCCCTCGTCACGAGTTTGCGATACAAGTCAGTATATTCTTCTTACTTTTTTCTTTTCTCCTTAACCGATAGGTCCCCGAGCTGAAATTTCGCATTGAATGGGTATTGTTCCAAGTATCTGATCTATGTAAAAGAAAAGGTTTTTCGATTCTTTGGTGTCGATGCGGCTTTTTTTTAAAATATTACATATTTCATAAAATAAATAAAAAGTTAATGATATTCTCGTTTTTGAGATTTACTTTTTTAAAGATTGTTTTAATATTTTATGGATTTTACATGTACTCATATGAAATAATGTAACGCCATTTGGAATAATTATTTGTAATAAATCATTATTTTGATTAATTAAAATAATGAACCGCCAATGGCCTGATAATATTACCTTTTACAGCATTTGGATTTTACGCTTTAATATATTTAAAATGAATTATCTTTTATGAAATTCAATATGGATATTTAAATCTGGTACTTTAATTGGATATCGCGTTAGAAACTTTGCACAGCTTATTACGCTGGATGGTATTTGGCAAGTCACCAGATCTAAATGTGTAATGTGTACCTGACTGCTCAAATTATAGCTCCTCGTATATTTACGTATTAATGTGTAATATGCTTAATATTTCCCGTACATTTCCCGTACATTTTCTTCACAAACGTTTATATAATCTGATTACAGATTTTTTTTGCAAACGTCAATTACTATTACGGTAAAATATTGAAAATTTTCATTTCTGAAATTACTAAATTACTGAACTGAAGTTTGAAATTGCTGAATAATTAATTTATTCATTAGTTTTATCTTGAATAAATTTACAGTGTCAATTAATCTAATGGAAATATTGTAAAATAACATGATACAATTTATTTTAAAAAGAGATGAATCTGACTTTTAACTTTACAAATTTGCTTTTTTTAAACACGATGAAAAAATGTATTCTTTTTCAACTAAACCTACTTATAATTTACATAAAAATAACTGGATCACTCACCAAATAATACCACCAACACACAAAGTAACCACAAACAGCGCTACAGAAGCAAATTACATCTTAGCACTCCGGGCCCTCCGTCTACTTATCTCAAAGTAGAAGCAAAAGCACGCGGTTCGTCGATGGCTGCATCCGTCAGGGATCGGGAGTTTCTCTCCTCTAGATTTCGTGGCTTTCACGCAAGCTGAATGATGTCAGACCTTATCACAGTACACTCGAAGATGATAGAGCCGGAGAAGGATAAACCAGGCGGGCTGTCTCCTATGAAGTAGCTTCTGGAAGGCGACGTTGCAGCGCTCGTTGACAGGCTGATGAGAGAGCTGGAGCTGCTGGTCCACCGGTGCATGCGCTAAGTTAAAGAGAGCAAAGTCACGTAGGAGCGTGTTTCGTTGCTCGGCGTGAATTCGCATCCTATTTCGTGTGTGCTTCGTGTATGATTTTGAGATTACTGGAGTTGAGAACTTTTCTATTGGCAAGATACAAAATAGTTTGTTTATAATTTATTAATTGATTTATAAAAAATTATTTATTTCCTTGATTTTTTAATAAATAGTTCAATGAAGTAAAATATAAAGTTTTAAACGCTGTTTTATTTAAAATATTCTTTGATAATCGCTAATACATGTAAATATCTTCTTTTAAAATAAATCTTTGTAAGTCAACTTTACTAAAAATGCTCGTTTTTCATTCAACTGAAAATGGACGAATTAAATAATTACAATTGAATGTTGCAGTATTGATCGTTACATTTAAAACATCAATATGTAATTATAAAATGAAAATGTCACATACAAATATGTACATACACTTATATTTAATTCCGTGTCTGTAAAACATATAGACATCAGATGCATAAAATTGAAGTCTTTATTAATTATTAAAATACAAAATTACATCCAAAACAGTCATTCATCGGCTCAATCAAATTCAATAAATAATTAAATCCAAAAAAAAACTAACAATCACCTTTTTATTTTCAACCCTTGACACCACGAGCCATCAATATCGATCCCCCGGCAAAAGTCCCACCAAACTCGTCTGTCACTACTCACGAAAAAGCCACAGTCCAAACATCCGCGCCAAAAAGATCGCCCACCTAAACTGTCCGCTAATCTAAACAGAAACTTCCCCACCCTTAATCCCTCGATACTCACATCTCAGCCCACTTTCCCAAAGTCCTTATAACAACGCGCTCGGCGTTACATACGTTCCCAATCTCCCAAGCCCGTCGCGACATCGAAAGCTCCTTTCTCTCTCCTTCCTCGAGAAGCCGGGAGGGAGAAAAAAGAAAAGTAGCGTATAGCTCGCTTGCTGATGGGATTTCACGCTCAAGCCCTTCGGCTTATTACCGGCTTGCGCGCGCCGCTCGCGAGATTAAAACATTGGGAAATCCGCGAAGGGAAGGGATATATGTCTTCCTTTTTTTCGGCCCTCGTTCAATCTTATCTTCGCTTTCCAGCACTCTCTCTCGCTCTCGGTATTTTAATTAACTGCCGGCTTCTTGGCTTACGTCGCTCCTCGCCTCCTTTTTTTCTCTCTCCGCTCCGTCTGGTCTATACGAGCTGTTTGGCGTGTCGTTGCTATATTTAATCGGAGCGGCTCGGGCTTCTTCCATTTGAATAATGATCTTTGCCCCCGGCTTCCGGAGCTTTTCTTCCGTTACGTATTCGCGAGCGTCTGTCTTCGTTCTTTATCTGGAGCATATAATGGGATCGAGCGCCGTTGACCGACTGGCAGGAAATCGATTCTCTTTTTTCGCAGTCACGGCTCGGCGTCGCCTTAAACGCTGCTGGATTTTAAGGAGATTATTGGCCGCTTCGATTCCGGGACAGACGGATGCGATGGGTAATTAATTGGAGATGGAGGAATGGTGAATAGGGCTGGCTTTTGTATGCGGAGATCGGATGGTTTTGTGTTTCTTGTAGTGTTTTAGTGTCTGGGTGTTGATGTTTATTTGTGTTAGAGTGAGGATGGATGGACATTAAGTATTAATTGCAGTTGTTGAGATTGTAAGTGTGATTGATAGGATAGCGGGTTTAATTAGGTGTGTCGAAGTGGTGAATGGAATTATTCATTTCAGTATAGGCAGCGTTAGCCAAGTTTTTGTTGTTATTGAAAATTTAGAGGATTGATTTGATTTTATTCATGAATA
Source organism: Eupelmus urozonus (assembly GCA_900480035.1). Classification (NCBI taxonomy): domain Eukaryota; kingdom Metazoa; phylum Arthropoda; class Insecta; order Hymenoptera; family Eupelmidae; genus Eupelmus; species Eupelmus urozonus. The sequence continues at coordinate 14,395 of UELX01003465.1, read as the reverse complement.
AATGAATTCTTTATTGATAAATTCATTTTTATATTGGGCATAGACCAGCAAAATGCCGAAGCAAATATGATTGTACGTTAAATTGAAATATGTATATACGTATATAAAATTCAATCTCTAAAAAACAATGCATGTAATATATTGCTTGCGAAAGTGTATATTGCATACCATCCATCATAAAATACATCATCCAATTCTGATATTTAAAAATTTTTACTATGTTTTTTTTTTATAAATATTACCGAGTTTAAAAAATAAACCATAGATTTCAGATATTAGATACCTACAGATTACAGCCATTAGACAGTAACAATTTTCATCGACACATTTTTAAAAACTTTAAACTTTTGTAAAACAATTTTCAGCTTCTAAAGCTCTTCCCAGTGTTTTCCATTAACTTAAGATAAAACAAAACAGAAGACAATAGACACTTTTTGCCGCCAGATTACTTTCTTCCCGCTCGTTTCTATTTAGCTACAAAAGACTCGTCAGACAATCCGCCTCCTCGTAATGGGAAAAAGAGACTCGTCCAACTCTCCAAGTGCGCACTTCTACCCACCACTGCTTAATCAATAAACCCGTCAAAGAAACCACCCCCTCACCCAACCCCTAAATCACTCAAAAATTCTTCACACTCCCCCGCAAAACGTCAGCATCCTCTCCACAAAAGGCCTTATCCTAAAAACCTAAACTAAAACTCCCCGAAAAGCTCGAGTCCTCGAAAAGCCCCGCAAATCTCGAAACTTAAAGAGCTCGCGGCGCCTAAGCCTTTACATCCTCGCCGCACCCTCCTGCGTACAATCGATCGACCCGCTGCGCTGCAGCTCGGCGCGCGAAATCCCGGAACCAAAGGGATTAAGCCCTTGTATCGGCGAGGAAAAAAGCCGCGCGCAAGATAAATTATTCGCTTGATTAATGAAGCCTTGAAAGGTCGTCTCGCGGTTGCCGTTTGTTTTATGCGGCGAGGAGAATTTTTTTTTGCGCTGGGAGCTGCCGCTGGTTTCGCGATTTTAATGCGCTTCTTGCGAGAGCTGGCTTGCTTTGTGTTTGATGGGTTTTCTCTGGGGCTGAGGGCTTTGAGGATGTTTGAGGGAGGTGGATTGGGTGCTGAGGCGCTGACCTAATTATTGAGGGCTTGGTTTGTTTTGAAGGAAAAGCGAGGTTGTTTTTGTTGATGAAGATGTAAACAGGAGTTTGTGGGTATTGTTCTTATTGTTAGTTTATTATAGTTTCGAGAATATTTATTTTTCAGTTTTGTGACTTAGAGTTTGAACTTAATTATTTAATGAAGTTTGGTGGAAAGCGTGAAAGTAATTTTTCGAAAGGGTTGTAGCTGAGGTATTGATTTTCTGTTTCAAGAAATTTTTAATTGCAGTTTTAATTAAAAAATTGGGTTGCCACAAAAATGTATGTGTATTTTTGCCCGGAGAGCTAATGTAAGCAATGTTAAAAAATTCTACATCTGGTTCTATTTATTTACGGGAAAAAACAGTCGTTAGGAAACAAGCAAGAAATAAGCCAATAACCCAATAGCCACTGTCAAACCATTAAAATAATTAATTTGTATAAGCCCATACATTTTTTTTTTCATTTCTAATTAAATATTCTAAAGTCTGAAATATTAGGTAAAATATTTAACAAGCTACGTAATTGCACCACGGTTTAATGCCTTTTTCAATACCTTTTTTTTCATGCAGCTATATGAATCAAGTCATTTTAAGTCACTTGATGACCTGAATTTTATTACGAAATTTGTGCAATCATTAAAAATTGTGCTAAAATGCTAAAATACTATTAAATTATTCTAAAATTTTTAAAAACCATCTCCAGGAGTTAAAGTATTTAAAGAATCATTTTTATTTCTGCATCTTTTAAAATAGAAATTAAAAATAACTAGGAATCCTGTGATGACATTCTCGGTAGAGCGTTGGACTCTTAAATTGGTGACTCGGGTTTGAGTCCCGGTCTCTGCTGAGTGATACAAGCACCACTGAATTTTCTCATGTTCTTTGTTAACCACACATCCCAAGGCTTCCTCACTAATTAGCATAATTTGGAGCATAAATAGAGCGACGTAAAAAAAACACAACTAAAACTATTTCTAATTATGTAACATTAATATAAACATTAATTTTTTAAAGCTTTCATTAAACATCGCCACATTAAATCAACATTAAAACATTCAATAAATAATAAAACCTCACATAAAAGTTACCACTTTTCATCGTCCGATGGAACACAGCCTCGCCCTCATAAATGCATTTTATAAATCATAAAACATCTCGCGATATAATTCACGCAGCATTCTCATCTAAAAAAAACTCCCACCACCGGCCGCTGCTAAAACAGCAGCCCCTTTTCATCACCACCGCAAAAAAGCTCCGTTGATCAGCGCGAAAAAGACACGCAATTGTCCCGACCGAAACCACACGTGCACGGAAAAAGAGCAGGAAACACGACGATAACGCACGAGTCCAGCCGTTCTTTTTTTTTACCTTCCCTGGCCGGCGAATTACTTTGCGGGGCTGGCGGCCTTATCGAAATTTTTCGCACTCCCCAGCGTGCGTGGATTTGAGTAATGGCTTATGCGACTCGATTTGTCAAAACGCTGCACTGGTTACGAGGGATGTGGGTAATGCAACGATATGGTTTCGCGGCTTTTTAGTGCTGGTGATTTAAAATTGCGTCGCTTTTTTTTAGATCGTTTCAGCGCGAGTGCAGCCGTTCTGAAAAGGGATTGAATGGAGTTTTTTGATGTTTTGTATGCATTGTGAGTTTGAAAGCGTGAATGAAAATTAACGATGCATTAAGGGAATTGTATTATTCGCTATAATAATTGGATTCAGGGATGCTTAAGGTGAAGGTATTGACTAGACGGTAATAAGAAGAAAAATGTGTTTCTCGAGGCGTTTATTTTATATTTCTCGGTGTAGTATAAACTTTTGATAATAGTTTGAAGCTCGAGTAAATTCGAAAAATTAAGTATATAAAATTCCAGCTATTCAGTTTGCTCTGCCAAGTGTAAAAACTCTTTTTATTTACTCTTCATATACACCAGCCTTCTTTCATTTCTTAGCTCTACTTTATCCCTTTATTTTCTCCAGCAATAAAAGCTAAATTCGCTAACTGGTGTTAAGTGAATTTTCCCTGTCCCACAAAGGCAGCCTTCTTTTTTATCGTACTTCGCGGTACACACACACAAAAACTCAGCCGCTCCTTCATCCCCCGCATACCGCAGGCTCGTTTATTAAAAAATACGTATACGATGTAAAATTTCTAATCCATCATGCCTCGTCTCGATGAAAAAGCCCGAGCAAAGTTATTTCCAAGCCCCAAACACCAGCGGCGCCAATAAATGCCTCGTGAAAAACAAACAAGCGCATAACCCAGAGAGAGAGAGAGAGAGCCGGGCAAAACGCCGGGGCCGTGAAATTTAATTGATCATCGATACACCGACTGACAGGGAAAAGCTCGCGCTCAAACGGAATAAAACAAAAAAGCAAGAGCGCGCTCAAACGAAAGTTTATAATGCCAATAAAAGCGCGGGCTACTGCGAGAACGCGGCTAGCATTTTTTTTCCGGCCCCCGATTATCGATATTTCCAATTAGCCGGCCGTGCCGGCTGTTTATCGAAATCGAAAGTCCGGGTGAAAATTGAATTCGACGAGGAAAAGAGAGAGTGGGAGCGATATCAAAGCGCGAAATGAAACGGACTATCGGATTACGCGGCTCGTTTTTTCGCGGACGGTCATAATTTACGTGAGCGGCGTGCAGTGGCGATCCGATAATGATGCGTAAATTGCATTAAAATGCGACACCGTAGGTTGGGTGTCACGCGCGGGTTCTGATTTAATTTGGCGTTTTTTTTTGGTATGGATTGCTGTATCGGGGAGTTGTTTTTAATCCTTTTGACAAATAATTCGCGGTGCGTTTTTCCGATTGAATTCCGCGTTGGATACGAGCGGTTGTTCGCCGATGTAACGAATTGTATTGTGAAATTTCGAAATACGACGAAGTGCTTGTAAGGTTAATTTGGTGCATATGTCGCTACGTGGTGATATGCAAATAGTTAACAATTTTCAATATAATTTATTATTAAATGAAAGTCATTAAAAAATAAAAGTTAATTTATCAATGCTGAATAATTATTAATTTAATCATCACACTTATCAACAACTCATCCTACACACCTTCCACTCGCTCCAAAACATCCAAAAATTGTAATCCCCCATTCTCTCCTCCCCCACCCCGCCTCTGATTAAAACTATACACCGCGTCGCCCCAAAATCCCCACTTTTAATCACTCCGCCGCTACAACAAAAGCCCCGGGCCAAGCTTGCAAGCTCGCACGCCTGTCAAAATCCCATCAAAGCAAGCCCGCGTGTCCGGCATTCACATACACCCCGAGCCGCGCGTCAATAATTCCCCCCCTCCCCGAAAATCTCTCCGACGCTGGATATAATCCTCCCCAGGGGCGGCGCGCACGCGGCCGGCATAACAATCGCGCAATTTTTAATTAACAAACGCAGCGCACGTCGCAAGCTCGCAAGCTCGTGCGCTTGATTAAGCGGCGGAGGGATCCGCGCGTTAAAACCGGATTAGCAGCGCGCGGCTATCGGCCGGAAAACGCTCGGGGGCGAAAATCACACTTGAACTCTTGAAGCGTATTATCGTAATGCTCGGCCGTAAGTAGATTAGCGCCGCGGCCTCGAGGATATCGGAACTTTCGGAACAAAACGCGAGGCTGCGGGGAGAGAGATAGGGCCGTGTGTGTGTGCCGCCCTACGTGCGGGCTTGAGAGCAATAAAAGCGCGGGGATTACGCATCAGATTAGATGATGGCAGGGATAAGGCACTCGAGAGTCGAGCTGGGTTTCTGCCGTGGTTACGTGCGGATATGGGGATGGGGAGGGAGGGGGTTGAGATTTTGGCTTTTGAGAAATTGCTGAGGGCTCGTTGTTGCGATGGGAATGGGGAGAGGATGTGCTGGAGAGGTGGATTTGGGGAGGAGGGAAATTGTTTTGATAGTGGGAAATCGCGGGATGGTTAGTGAATGTTTGGCTGGGCGGTTGGGATATGAAAATTTTGGTTTGGTTTGGATAAGGTTAGTATGCTGGGCTTTGCTCGTGTGCTTTGGGTAATATGAGTAATTTTTCATCTATGTGCAGGTTCTAAAGCGCGTTTAAACTAGAAACTAACGTATATTAAAAATACTTTAACGCAGATGTCAGCGAAAAGTTGAAACTATTTAATAACTCACCTTCTCCAGCGTAAATCACATTAACGAGCTGAAATTGAAAAAAGCCCGAGCGAAATAAAATAAACAGAATGACGTCGTAAAAACTAGAAAATAACAGCCAGAGCGGTATTAAGCGAGAAAAGAGATATTTTTGCAGGCCGGATGCCTCAACAATAAAATGCCGCGATATTGTAATGAGCAAAAATAAACTGTGAGTTCTGGGCGAAGTTTAAATGCGAATATAATGAATAGAACGGCGGCAGCGCCGCGCGCAGACTTAACTTTTGCTAAACTTCCGGGGAGCGCCTGCATATTTTACAGGGCCCCGAGAATGGATAGAATTCCTAGAATTCAGGACAGATTTTGTCATCCTGCCCATATAATCATCCAGACGCGAGCTCTCGCTCCCCTTCCAAAGCCTACCGAACAATCCTCAACTTTCCAGCCGCCTGCCATAATATTTTATAAGATAGATACTATAGCTTCGAGTGAAAGGGCGAAGGGGGGGAGGTTTTTTTGTAATGTTAATGGCAGGGTGTATTTTTATTTGAGCCGTTAGTGCTGGGGAGTTGGATTATTCTCATTGTTTTTTCATAATATGCAGATGGAATTATAGTTAAGCTAGTATTATATTAGCTATGATGGTCTGTAAGTCGGTTTTCAACTTATTTGTAATATGATAAATATTTTAATATCCGATTTTCGTGTGAATAATTTAGCATTACTGCGAACAGCAAACTTTTTGTTCAATTTAAAACTAATCTTGTTTACCTTTGAACGAGCAAGTTGCCACGTTTACAAAACGCCAGCGCTAACTGGAGCCCGATTAAAAGTTCAAAAACTACGAATCTCAAACATAATCACACAATATTGACACTTGTACCGATCAACACTTGTTTACCCACTTTTCAATGAATTTAAAAAAAAAAGCAAAAAAAAAATCATCGCATCGATTTAAAAACTTCAAACACGTCCCAGGCACGGACAAACTAATTAACTTCCTCAAAGTCAAACGAGCAAACAAAAAAGAATTGGCCGAGCTTGCAGCCTGCCGCAATGCCTAGCCAGATAAAAAGAGGAAAAAAGAAAAACAGCCTCTCAATCTGGAGAGTCAAACAGCGAGGGAAAGTCCCCCTCTTGTTCTTTGCATACTCAAAGAGGCAAAGGATGCAGCGCGAGCAAACCCTCTATATCCACACAGAGAGAGCTGAGCCCATATATACATATACATAAATATCGATTTTTGTTGCAGCGAAGCGTAAAGCTGGAGCGGCGGGGGCTGGTGTCAGCGGACGGAGCTGGGCCGTGACGATCGGCCTCTTCCTTTTGGCCTGTGCCTTAATCGCCGGTATCGGATTGCCTTTGGCCCTCGAGCTGCGCAGCTCCAACCTGCTCGAGGCGCGGCTCAGGGTCGTGAGAAAAATCCTATCAAAGACGCCCCTTATTGACGGGTAAATTCCATTTTCCCTCTCTTTCTTTTCTATTCTATATAGGCCACTATGTGTGTGTGTGTGTATTGGTGTGAGCGCAGCCGCTTTGGCTTAGGATCTGCCTTTAACGGCCCGGGCTTTTTCTCGCGCCTGCCGCGCGCTCGGCATTTAGAATCGAGCGGCCCGCGAGAAAAGAGGGATTTCAGCGATTTTCGAGAAGGGGAGGCTTTAATGCCGATGAAGACGGACGGCTCTTTTTGATGGGGATCGCGCGGAGGCTGATGGGATGCTGCTGACTGTAAGAAATTAAATTACTCTCTCGTTTCGGCTTGACTGCCGCCGAGTCCGCGGGATTGTTAGAGCCCGTTCGCCGATTGACGACAGCTTAAATCTCTAAATGACCTCTGCGTTTCTGTAGCTAAAGGGGAATTATTGACGGAATTTCTAGTTTTCTTTTCGAATCGAGTGTATTTTTGATAATCGCGATCGTATCGAGAAACGTTTCAACTTTAGTTGAAACTCAACAATAACGCTGAAAAAGCCAATCAATAAACGACAATGCCAAGCCGAAAATAAACCAAGCAGAAATAAAGACCAATTTCCGGCAGATATAATTCCAATCTCATTCCCACTCCCCACCCTCCCGAAAACAGCTACAAAATCACTTCCACCCCACGATACTTCCAAAACGATCGACACCAGCCTTCCTACCAAACTCCCTCGCTCTCCGCTATCAACACAGAAACGCTCAGAATCCAGCGCGCCGGCTGCAGCTAGCTATACACTTATCGCACGGCGCTACGAAATTGCCAACTGCGCGCGCGTTCGGTCGTTAATCCAAGCTCGCCGAGCGATTGTTATATTCCTGGGAGTTTAACGCTTCGCGAAAAAATTCGCCGGGTAATCTTGCAGCGCCGGGCTTCTTAAAGTGCGTCGGGCTAATCGCGCGAGGTTTAACGAGCGAACTCGCATAATCGCGAGAACGCGTAATTTAATTATACGTTAGCGTGGGAGTCGAGCGGAGAGATGGGAGTTAAAATTCAGAGGGAGTTTCTGGGTGTGTGTGAGGAGTGGAATTACTGGATTTTAAACGCTGAGCTAGTCGGGGCCTGGTGTGTCTGGAAGTAATGGGATGAATTTCGGGTGGTAATCGTAATTTGGGAGTTTATTCTGTTGTTGAAAAAACTTTGAGGTATTGATTGGGATACAGTTAAATTATGGTCGGTAAGAGAATTGAAGTTGAATTGAGTTTCGATGCTAATAAAAGTTTTAACGTGCAATCGGCGGTATTAAATTTGATAGCATCGAGTTTGTCGAGTATTCGTTTACGCGACGAGCTTTTTCTCTGCGGCCGCTTAATAGTTTGTCTTTAAAAGCTCGACTGCTACGGATTTCATCCTCAGCCTGGAACACTTCAAGCGCAGTGTTGTATTTTTCAGAATAAATGTTGATGTAAAATTTAATAATAACTACTCTCGGCCGACGCTCGAGTTTTCAGTGCTTCATAATTTTTGCGCCAACTTTTATAATTATGAAGTAGAGTGTCGGGATATGTGCGAGGCCGCGGGATAAAGCTTACGATATTACGTATATAGCTCGCGGAACTTTCATCAGAAGGACGGGCGCAGAGCGTGAAATGTACTTTCATTTTTCGGTCAAAGCGAATTTTTAATTTTTCCCTTTGTCTCGTAATGCCTAATTAAAATTTTAATTTATTTACTCCTTAGCTCGGCGCGATATATCTTCCAGGGCTTTTCTTTCCAGCGAAAATGCGAGATGTAGAATTATAATTCGGCTCTATCCGTGCGCGCGACTTTTAATATTTTAATCTTTTGTTGCTTTGAGTTTTTGAATTATCATTCGGCAAAAACATTTCCAAACCTACTCTCTAAAAATAGAAACTCTTTAAGTAGATATTACCCGAGTACAGCAAGACAACCACATTCATCCATTTCGTTCCCAAAAACCTTATTGATTTTTCACCGCGATAGCCCAGAGCCACAATCTCCCAGCAGTTCACCTTTCACTTCTCCACTATCCTCACCTTCCCCGTCTTGCCTCCATATCCTACTTAATGCAGCCATCGGCTCCTGAGTAATTTACGACTTTTCCCCAAAATCCTCGCGTTTCATCAGCCCCACCCCCACCCTCCCCGTTTATCAATGCGCACGCACAATGGGTCCGCACAGCACCGGCCGCCTGATTTACATTTGCAGCGTCTCTCCCTTTTTGCATAATGTCGTTACTCCGTCTCTCTCTTCCGCAAACATTTGCATATCGAACTGCGCGAAAAGGCCGAGGCAACTTCCGGGAAAACTAATATCGGCGAAGTAGTGCTGGCGATCGATCGCGACTGTTTTCGAAAATTTGTTTGTTGCGAGCGCGGCCGGGCCGTTCGCGAAATTTCGAGCACTCGTAACTTGCCGCCGCGGAAATGTTTGCCGCGAGTTTCGCCCTTGAGTGAGGAGGGGGCTGCTAGCTCTATGAACGATCTTGCGCGCGACTTGCGGGGGCCAGGGAAACTCGCGGAAGTTTGGCTGGCTACTGCGAGACGAGGAGAGATTGGACGCTTTGAGAAATATGGCGGGTTCGATTTCGGTGGTGGAAAAAAGGATGGTTGGGGCGTTTTGGAATTATGAAAATTTTATTTTTGGGGATGAATATTTATTGGTGGTGGAGGGTTTCGCGGAAGCAATGTGTGAGATGGGCGTTATGTGGGTGAGAGTGTGAGGGATTTTGAGGTTGAGGGCTGGATGGTGGATTTGGTATGTAGTGGTTTAGGTAATTGTGTTTTTTTTAATCGAAAAATGCAATTACAGACTAGAGAGACTTTTAATTTTTAGATAATTTTTCGTTTATATCCAGAGAAAAATTAATATCATATTTTTAATTACCGTTTTATTGAAAAAAATTAAGAAATTTCAAATAAATTGTAAGAGTTATAGAAGTACTGTCCAAAGCAATAAAATTTTCAACAAGACAACAGGAAGCTAAAAAGTTTATATAAAGTAGAATTTTTGTAAGTTTTTTCCTAACAATTTAACTATTTAATCTGGCGAACATTTTTATACTAGGTCTGTTACTTTTCAATGCACTCGAATATTCGAAGTTTTGTAAAATCCGAAGAAAGTAGCGGAAGAGATATTCGAATTTTCGAAGTTCAAAAGATACGAAGAAATAAAAGTCTCAAAGTCTTTTCTCTAAAGTAACGACAGGACCTTCGAGTATTCGAAAAATTCCAACTTCGTTATTGGCCATTTTCGACAGAGTATTTCGGCTTGAGAGAACTCTTTTTAAAAAGATTGTTAAGAAGCTTAAGCCTTCGATTTTCTGATTTCAATCTGTTTCGAAAAATTAAAAGAATAATACTTTGCCAATAACTGCAGTAGCTACTCTTATCTGTAACTTCACGAGAAAAAAGATTCTATCAGGACGGTAAAGTTTTATTTGCTGGAAATTGTAGTTGAACTAAAGTATTGTTAACTAAGTAATTAGTTTAATTAGTCTAAAAATTTAACAAATTAAAAAATTATAGTAGTTGATTTTACTTTCTTAACAAATTTGATAAAAAGCAACAGTAATAAATTAACAGCAATAATAGTAATACCTATAATAACTACGATAATAAAAATTATCTAACAATTAATTTTATCTTTTCCTCTTAAAACATAATTCTGCTTAATCTCTTACCTCAAAACCACCCAATCCACCAAAAACTCATCGCCATTCATTCCTCTCCACAGGCACAACAACTTCGCGTGGAACCTGCGCAAGCAGCGCGGCAGCACGCGCCTGCGCGACTTCCCCTTCGACGAGGACCTCTCCAAGAACGCCAGCTGGGGCCCCAGCTGGCAGACGGACCTGATCCGGCTGCGCCGCGGCATCGTCGGCGCTCAGTTCTGGTCTGCCTACGTACCCTGCGAGGCCCAGTTCCTCGACGCCGTCAAGCTCACCCTCGAGCAGATCGACGTGGTGCGCAGACTGGCCGCTAAATACAACGAGAAGATGAGGCTGGTTACCTCGAGCAGGGAGCTCGAGCAGGCCCACAGGGACGGGGTGATAGCGAGTCTGGTGGGGATCGAGGGTGGGCATAGTATAGGGGCGAGTATGGCTGTGCTGAGGAGCTTTCATCATCTGGGTGCGAGGTATATGACCTTGACCCATAAGTGCAATACGCCTTGGTGAGTGGAGTTTTTTATTTTTAGGGGGGTTTGGGGTGGGAGAGGTTGGTTAGAGGGTTTTTTGAAGTTGAAAGTATTTTTATGGATTGCAGATTTTAGCGCTATTTTTGAGGGATACCTGAAAATATGTGCAGTGTAGCAACTCAAAAGTAGTGTTAGTCGCATTGAACATTCAATTTTCGTTTTGGTCAGCAAAAACAATTTTACAAATATATTCGTTAAAATCTGTTTCCCGCATCTTTTTTTCCTCTCCGATAAAACAGTTAGCATTTTTTGAGCTGATGATTTTAACGAAAAATTATATTGCAAAATAAAAACAGCATTTTCAATATAAATTAAACATATTACAATATTTTCCGCAAAAATGAAGCTTTAAAATAAATTTGAATATTTATACGAAATTGTTAATTAAAAATCTCCATACGAGAGCTTGATTTTACAAAGTCTAATGAGCAGCGTGTTTTACGATTTCACAAACGAATACAACATATTTAAAAAGTTCTGAATAACAAAGTTATGAAAAGGCTTGTTATTAATTTATTCTGTTTTAAAAAGGAAAATCTAATTATTTTAAATCGCATTTTTTATATAAAACAAAAATTGTATTTTAATCAGCCTTTTTCTTCATTACATTCTGTAAAAAGTAATATTTTAAAATAGGATTTAAATTTCATTTACTTTAATGATAATCTAGATAAAGGATTTATTGATAAAGCGCCTTTAAAAGAATTTTTGCGTGCTGAAGAATTTTTCAGAATTTATCGGAATTTTTGAGAAAGCTGGTACCAAATATACACGTTTAATCATTCATCAAAAATATATTATTTATATATAACTTTCAACTTGACTTTAACTGAAAATATACTTTATGTGTATTAAAAAATTTTATTTTATATAAAAATAAAAAAGTTTTAAAATATCTTTAAAACATTGAATGTTAATTTCTGGACTGTATATATTTTTAACACAAAAATAATTAAATACCCTTTTTCGAATAACAATGAGTCGAATAAATAACAGAATGCTTGTTTTAAATTTAGCAACTACACAAAAGTTAAATTCATACATGTTTTACATAGAAAGATTTACAGTAAAACAGACGAGTTTACACATAAAACAATCAAACTTTCGAAAAACTAATTATCAGGAAACCATGTTATCAACAAAAATGGTTTTTGGAATATTGCTTGTAGAATTTTAAACAGCGTTTATCATGGTAATTCATATGCACGCTTATTCTTGAGAAACAAATTACGCCACTGCGGCTTCTGGTCCCCAGGACATTGAGTAAATTATGCCATAAGTTTAGCTATTTCTCGCTTCTGCGCTGAAACGTAGCACTTTTCGCTCGGCCGGCTGAATAAAATAGCGCATGAGATTCCCCAAAGCTTAACTATAATTTTTTCTCCGAGCTTAAACCGGACGTTTTCGATATTCTTTCCACCTTTCGCTTTAAAATGTATTAAACACATAAAAATTAGTACTCCAGCAATTGCAATTGAAATTCAGATAAATTATAAAAGCCCGCACGCATAAATTCCGCACTAATTACGTGTAATTTAACGATCTCTTTATCCGAAGGCGAGTCCCGTAAAATGGCACAACTGAAAAGCTACAGCTCGTTAAAAATATTCATGCTCGGATTACCAGCCGCAAAGGGTACATAATAAAACCTCTCTTTCTCTCTCTCTCTCTCTGTAAATTTAAACGAATACAAATAATTCGCTTCGCAATAACTCGGGCTTCAAACTGCCGGCGAAAAGGGATACATTGTTTCCTCTGCCTTTTCAATATAAACGCGCGCGTCTGGGAATAAATGAAACGCTCACAAAGTGAAAAGATTGAGCATTTCAAATTGTTCGAGCGCGCCCATTGTTTTTTCTCCCATCGCTCGTTCTTTTCTCATTTCTCTCACTCTCTCTCTTTCCGTCTCTATATTCTTTATTTCTTTATCAAAAATTCAATGACTATATAAACTTCAATTTCGAAGAATAGTAATTCGATCGGGATATTTTTTAGCTGCACAAAATCGTCGTAAACCGAAGGAAAGTCCGGTTGGTAAAGTCCTTTTTATTTTTTAACCGAAGCCTTTGTGTTTATCCAATAGTTAGCAGAATTCGATCCGGCTTGCCTGGAAATGTATCGTGTTGCGCTCTGCTTTGCCGGATTTGTTGATTTGTGGAAATGTTATTGGCCACTAGTCGGTGCGGAGAGTATCATATTTTGAACTTTCAATTTTGTGTTTACTTGTTGAGTGTTTACTTATTTGTAACGGCAAAATCAATCGAGCGAATTTGTTGCGATTTATTATTTCGAGGAATTGCTCTGGAGAATCTGTATTTATCGCTGATTAAATTACGTTGCGAGATATTCGCGTGGTGTAATGACATTTTCAATTTGAATAATGCTTTAAATTATCGAGTTGAAGAGAGTAGTATTTATGTATCGTGAATTAAAAATGTATCTTTTTTCCTTAAAATTTATGTTGTGCTTACGGAGCAAAAATAATTAAGTTAAGAATGTTGGTTGGATGTTTTTCATTAAAATTTAGTGATCAGGTGTTGGTAATTAACGATTTTACGAAAAACCATAGTTAATGGTAATGGTTAGTAATTAACGAATCAGGCAAATTCAAAGCCTCTATATTTTAACACATTACGTTAGATTTATCGCGGCATTAATTCAAGGATAATGGCGATATTCTCGCTCTGAATCATATAATTAATCTTGGTTTAGGCTCGAGTGTGAAACTCGAAACCCTCCCGTTAATCTACTACAACAGCTTTACAAAATTTATCAATCTCTTACAAAAATCATTAAACCCCTGTACCACCCAAATATTTAAACTACAAAAATCAACCCCCAAAAACCCTTTCAAAACAAGCACACAAAATTTTTTTTTTCCCACCAACCAAAAGAGACCGTTACTTCAATTATCACCCCCGGCCCTGTCCGACAATCGTTTTTCGCGCGCAAGCTCAAGTGCAAGCTCAACGAGGCCGGCAAACTTTCCGAGTGCCCCTCGAACCGGCCACTACATCGGGTCAATTTCGCGGCCCGGCCCCCCTCTAAACATTTCACTCGGCGATCAAGAGCCAAAGACTGTTACATCGTGCGAATGATTAATTCGAAAAGCGAATTCTTGAGCGCAGAAGTTACGGTTTAATAATAATCGGCAGTCGCGTCTGGCGGGCAACGCGCGAGCGCGAATTTAGTATTCAATTTCCAGCGGGGGGTTATAGGCGAGGCAAAACGCCAATTTCGGCAGACTGCGAGTCGGGCCTACGTTCGCGTCTGGCAATCAAAATTTCCGCTCTTGTAAACTCGATGGTGATAGAGGTAGTAATGCACTTGCGGCCGGTAACTTTGCCTGCGACGACGAGGGGGCTGATTGTCGAATTATAGCCTGGGTGCGCGCTGCGTGCTTATTATTTCGATTTGCGCTGGAAAATTTTTGTTATTGTTGTAGTAAGGTAAAAGTACCAATGCTTGGCCGCCTAAGGGCGCTACGTTCTTTAAAAGCATATTTAATGAAAATGATTGCAG